>JADRCC010557479.1:856-11326 GCA_019843855.1 Hylomyscus alleni | reverse complement strand
ATGTCACAGAACTCAGTCTGTAGAACAGGTTAGCTTCAGTCTCAGACATCTGCCTGCCTATGACTTTCTAGTACTAGTACTAAAGGCGTAGGCCACTATGCCTGGCATGGCTGAAATTCTTAAGTAAACCTAGATATGTGAACCTTTAAATCTCTTTATTTACTAACATCCAATGAAATTCAGTACATGTGATGGCTAATATTGTCAGTTTGACAGGATCAATGAGCTGAGCCTCTGGGCCTGCAGGGAGGGATTACCTCGATTAGTAGACTGCCGTGGGATGACCTACCCCAAAAGTAGTGCTGGCACCATTCTGGTCTTAGAATTCATAGAAAAGAAAAAGAAAAAGCTTGTTGACCATGAGTAACCATCACTTTGGATGCACCATGACCATCCTCATCATGATGAACCGCATCCTGGAACTGAGAGTCAAAATAAGTCCTTCCTTCCAGTCACTGCTTGCCACAGCAAGGAGAAAAGAAATCCAGCTTTAACACTAAACAAAAAAGTGTCATTATTACTTTCTCCCAAGCCTTCTTCACAAGCTCACTACTAGATTCCTGTACGCATAAAGCAGGGTCGTGGAGGACAAACAGTGCAAGTTTTCAAGGGATATGGTCATCAGCAGCTTTCTGAGTCATACAAATGGTCCAGCCCTGAGAACAATCTGGAAAAAAACCAGAAACAACAAATATCTCTGAACAAAACTATTTCCTTCTTAAAAATCTATAAATAACAATTATAAACCAATTAGAGTCAATGTCCTAGGTAAAAATAGCAGAGGCAATAAATAATTATCGCCACCTGGCATTATTCTTTATTAAGGTCTTAGTTTATGACAAGAACTTTCAGAGTAGAATACTATGCACCAATTAGCTCACTACTAAGTGACTCTATGACGGAGACACCCTACTGCTGTACACCAGGGATGCTAAAGCCCAAACCAAGAAATTCATCTGAAGTGATACAGCCACGTAAGGGGGCTGGACTCAAGGCAGTCATGAATAAAAATCCTTAACTATGTATGTGTTCCTCATGTTCAGCTCTGAACAGAAATACCCGTTATAGGAAGACTCTTCATCCCAGGTATACAGCAGTTCCTCAATTTTGAATCCACATCACTAGCACAGTAACCACATACAGTAGATGCTCACAATGTTAGTTAAGTGAATGAGTACAGCTTAGTCATTTTCAAAAAGAGTAGAAATGTTCAAGAAAATGGCAAATATATTCCACAAATGAAGCCATTGTAGGGAACTTTAACTCTATAATATTATTGATTTATGAATACAACCAGTTCTAAAATGGATATGAACATACTATATCAAGGCAATGAGAATCCTCTCAGTATACTTTTTGTATATAATGAAGAATTTGATTAAACTGAGCAATTTAAGCAAAGGTACCTGGAATATAAAAACATTTAACAAAATGTTAAGTTGTATGAAATGATTGTGTTCAATCTGAGGCCTAGATGAATGTTTGAGAATCTAAGTTTGAATGTGGCTGTTTATAAGTAATTAATATTTCTATAAGACCATTCAAAAGCACAACAGGAAAGCTTCAATTATCTAAAACAAAAACATGGCTATCAAGACCTACTCTCAGTTTCTAACCCCAGTGTAGACTGGTCATGAGAAAGCAGTCCTACTAAGTTTAGTTGAGTCTACTAAGAGACAGGTTGGCTTTTGGCCATTGGAAACAGTACAGTTGGTTAGACAATTTCTTCTCACCCCTAGCGATTGGTAAATCTGTACTTACAAAGACTATGTTAATGTTAACTTTTTGTTTTGATTTGTTTTTTGTCTTTTTGTTTTTTGAGACAGGGTTTCTCTGTGTAGCCCTGGCTGTCCTGGAACTCACTCTGTAGACCAGGCTGCCCTCAAACTCAGAAACCCACCTGCCTCTGCCTCCCAAGTGCTGGGATTAAAGGCGTGCGTAACCTCTGCCCAGCAAAATGTTAACATTTTTACTTGAAATTATTTATTTTCCTTCTTTTATTAGAGAAGGTATTTAATCCTAGTGACAATGCTCACTCACTAAATACATGCGACAAAATGTGTCTACTAATTACTGGCCTTGTACAATTTTCCTAACAGTCTTATATTTGTGCTTTAAAAATTCCATTGCAAAGACATTTTTAACCCTAGTCTTTTGTGAGATGAAGCTGGCTTTTTACAATAACTGTTTCTCTCGGATATTTCATGAACATCATCATCAATCAAAATCTACTTAACTGTGTAAAACGAAAAAGCTACAAAAGAGTGAACACAAAGGGCGATTTTGTCCCTATCTAGTATACTATTAAGTTACTGTAATGTTTGATAATGTCAGCTTGATGCTTAAATATCAGGCATGTTTTCATACATAGTTTATTTTCTTTCTTGGCATCAGAACTGCAATTCGATCTTATAAATGTGAGTCCAGGTCAGAAAATATGACACACATGGCCAAGTGTGTAATGTTTGGGACAAGCCACACGAAAAATTCTTTTCAACCTAAACTATCCTAAGCTTCAGAATAACTACATTATTTAACAACCATTTTACAAATTCAGCTCTGATAATGCTTTAATGTCAGTTCTTCCATAATCTTGTCCATTAAAAGATGCCAGACAGTTATCACAGGGCTGCAAATTGCTACTCTTTGCCTTCGTGACACTAAGATGTATTTCACGTAATATACGCTCACCACAGAATCACTACATCTAAAACCAGTCCTCTCTAGGCCTACGACAAGTAGCAACTTGCATAGTTTTAAGACTATGTTTCGTACAATTTGTAAGCATTTTTAACAGCTGATCTGTCAATGTGCATTAAGCTGGAGTTTAGGAACAAAAATATGTACAGCAGTCTACGTTTAGTCCATTCAACCTTATCTTTTTAAAAGGAGATAGAAACATGAATAATAAACAAATTCAAGCTAAACCAAAAGGAGACAGGAAGTTTGTTCTTGAATCTTAAACTGTAAAAGTAAACTATGACATCATCAGAATTCTTCACACAATTTCACCGGAGCACGAGCTTTCCCAAGGGCTAAGCACTCTCCTGCTTACAATCTTCTTTGTAAATTGCCAGTCAATCTGATCACAATGACTTTTATCACCTTATTATCACAAAATGCACATAAATGTTAACTGGCTGAAATACCTTCTAGGCTAAAATATTTTAGTCAATTTGGCAGAAGGCTGTCAATCAGAACCTAAGACCAAATAATAAACGAGTCAGTATAGGGTAACGGTCTTCTGCCCCAAGGAAGAACCCGGCAGGATTACACCAAGTCGAAAGTCTGAGTGCCCACGGATGCTGTAGCTCCTCTAAGAGTACAGTGTGCTCTCTGCTCACACGTTCATGGGGGTTTTGGTGGAGAGCAGTCTACTTCCCTGCCAATTATATAAAAGCACACAGAACAGTCTACAGGGCATAATGTCTGAGAAGCAACTGTCATTGGTTTATGTGTTTATGCAACACACTTCATTTTAGAGTGTATCCCTTCCACTTAAACAAAATGAACTATGGACAGGAATACTGTGTTATAAAGGCAGCAGCCTCTTTTATGCACTGTTTAACACATCTCCTGCTTGATTTTGTCTCACATTGTTTGTTCATCCTGTTCCTAAGAGCTATACCCTGTCTGTATACAGCTAGTTCTATATACATATAGTCCACCATAGTCACACAAGAACAAAAATCACTTGCTGATGCATTCATCATCAGAGTGTGCCTCCATCATCACGTGATCCACAATTGTAAATGTATGTTAAACGATGAAGAAACTCTCAGCCAATAACATGATATCAGTTGCTCAATTCTTCAGACCCCCCCTCCCCCGCCTTTGGTGAAGCCGCCTTTCAACGTTACCCTTCTAAGCTGACACTTACTACATTTTCTGAAACTGTTAGGCATTCATGTTTGTTTTCTTTCTTACTTTTCTTTTTCTTTTCTTTTCTCTTCTGAGACAGGAGCTCAAGTATCAAAAGGCTAGCCTCACACTCATTATGCAGCTAAAGAACTTGCCACCCTCCTATCTCCATCTCTTGTGCTGGATTAAGAGCAGGTATCAGCACACCTGGCTTCTCTCATGGTGGGAAACACGCTTCATGCATCCTGGGCAACCATTCTACCAACTGAGCCAAATCTCTACCCCTTGAATCATGTCTTGAAGTAACAAGGTTAATACAGGAAGAAGGAAAGACAAAAATCTACCAACTAGGCTGCGCTGCCATCCTCTCCATGTAGTCTTTGGCCATGTCTCGAGCTTCGATGTTCTCAGGATACAGCACACAGAACATTGCCAAGGCACCCAGGTTGTTTCCATAGATCTCATTCCAGCGGGCACTGTACTCCTTGTGATCCCAGGGAGGGAGGTACTCCAAGGGGTTAGTCAGCATGGTATGCACAGCTGCCGTAAGCTGAGCTGCGATGTGTTCATGGGAGCTGGCAGCCCTCAGCTGGAGCTCTGCCACATCTTTCCTGGAGAAGTACAACATCGGGTGGCTGTCATAGTTAGCATTAATGAAGGGAATCATGACTTCTGGGTTCTCGTCAGTGATGTAGGCTGACACACAGCAGAGCAAACATATGAAAAACACACTGGGCGCCCCCCGTGTGTGAGTCTTCATCGTGGCACCAGATCTCCAAGTATCCAAGGCAGCCAAATCATCTTCGAATGATCCTACGAGAAACACAGAGTCCGTCATGCCTGTAGAAGCACACAGTAGACAGGTATCTCACTTCCTATAAGGACTAAACATTTAAGCATGTGAATCTCTTAATATGCAACTAGAAGTTGAAGCAGGGAGGAACTTACTAGAACCCACAAGGTCTTATTTTATAGACATAAAAATGTGTTCCACCAGATAGTATTCATCACAAAAACACAACTTTAGACTTAGGAGAAGCAACAAAAAAAATGTCTTTTTCATAAATTATCATGCAGAAAATCTTAGACATGAATACATAAACCACAATCACCAAAAGCTGATGATAAACATGAGAAACCTGGAAACCACTATGAAAAATGGAGAAAATCCTGGTTTGGTTTTTTGTTTCTTTGTTTTTTGTTTGTTTGTTTGTTTGTTTCTCTGTATAGTCCTGACTGTCCTAGAACTCAAAAATCCGCCTACCTCTACCTTCCAAGTGCCGGGATTAAAGGTGTACGCCACCACTGCCCAGCTTTCTTCCTTGCATTTTACACATCTGTGGGGGATCTATGCTGATAAAATAAAGTGAGTAAGGTTAACTGTCCTCTTTGTGGGAGCAGAGCAGAAGGTGGACCAGAGAAGACAGAAGAATCTGCCAAAAGCTTCCTGGGCTGACGTCAGCTCTCCATGAAGGCCAGACTCAGGGATCTGCGACTAGGAAACTATCATGCCTTCATCCAGAAAAGAAAATCCCAGTACTGAAAGACTGGATGACTAGTGAATATTTCATTTGTGGAAACAGGGCTGGAGAGATGGCTCAGCGGGTAAGAGCACCTATTGCTCTTCCAAAGGTCATGAGTTCAAATCCCAGCAACCACATGATGACTCACAACCATCCCTAATGAGATCATTTGTGGAAACAACTGTATGCTTTTTCATTTTGTATATAGGGCTTTGGTATCAATCAATAAATTAGAAATGTAAAGCAGGTTTAAATATTATCTCATCTAGTTGTTTTTCTTTATAGTTCTTTTTCTCCCCGTGACACATTTGTTCACTAGTTAAAAGAACTACCTTCAAATGGTAGCAAACGTACACACTCACATACACACACAAACCCTCAGCATTGTCTATGTCTCACATCTGGGATAAAGCAGACATAAAACCCTTCAGAGAAAAGTCAGGGAAATCCTAAAATTCTTAGGAGGGGAAAGGTTATTGAAAGCAGACCAGAAGAAAAGTTTTATGTAAATAACGAAGAGCGGTTTTCAATTATTAAAGGGAAAGTCAATGGCGAACCCAAGCAATTTTTCCAAGGAAAATAGCTTCCTCCCAGACAGATGAGAGAAAAATAAAAATTCAACACCAAATTCAATCCATATTCTCAAGTTGTTCCATCTCCCAAGGAGCAGAATGTGGGATCGCTTGTGGCTATCTGGCTATTATTTCTTTAGATGTACTTAGACTGTAAACATGTATGACCGAGGAGCAGAATGTGGGGTCGCTTGTGGCTATCTGGCTATTATTTTTTTAGATGGACTTAGACTGTAAACATGTATGAGAAAATGAAATGGCAATCGTTTGTTGACACATTTTATGTTCAAGAACAGAATTTCTGATATATAAAAAAATGTTTAACACAATCATATTAAATCAAATAAATAAAAGAGAAATAACTCTTGGACTCTGCCAGTATTGTGTCTAGCACCCAGAGCTTCAAGGCAGCTGGCTAGATCCTTCAAGGTCAGAGACCCAGCTAAAAGAAATAGTCCTCTGTGGTTACATAGAGGTTACTTCGGTCCTCTGGCAACCGAAGCAGCGGGTGTGAAAGATCGCTCAGTTCCCCTAGAGGATTCCATTTACTTGTCCCTAGAGAATGGTACTGCTAACATTTCTTTTAAAAGCCTGTACGTACGTACGTGTAGGAATCTTCAAAAGTCTAAGAGAGGATGCCGTCGTGGTGCACCCTAGCTATCCCATAGCACAGTGGGGATTTGGGGATTCAGGCACCTCGGGTGAGGAAAAGTTGGATGTTCTTTGTTAATTGGCTCCACATGCACACAACTGTGGTTCTCTCAAAGGCTGGGTCTTTAAAAGTGTGGTAGAGCAGGAATGGGTGACTCAGGCTGGGGAGCCGTAAGAAGATTATGCAGAGATCAGGAGTTTTCCTTCTAGGCTATTGTTACAAGCATTCTCTAAAATGACAAAGCCTGGTGTGTTTTATTTACTGTTCCTTCTCCTCTACATACCCCACCCTCCTACCCAGTCAGTCACCGAGACTGTAGATGCTGTGTCCTTGAGAGGATGTGGGCTGGCCATACTCTACTTGACCAAGCACACCCAGTGATCCCAGCCTCTTCTGCTACACTGCCTCCAGGTAGTTACTCAGGGGTTGCCTGCATACACCTAAACAGAAAAGGAAGTTCCAGAAACAAAGCACAATCAAGACTCTGGATGCCATCTCCTTCTGCCAACTGTTTCAGAAAGCTCCTCAGTTACTCCGGAGCAGAAGGATGGGTGTTTACTACACTTTAAAGCTTGTTGGAAAAAAAATGTTCAGGCCAGTACTGAACCCACAGACATTCTGCATACCACTCATCGGCAGAGAAGGCCAGCCACAAATTACATGTTGTTTTCCTAATATCTCACTCAATGTGCCGGGCTCCCATCGCCCTCCCGGCTAGCCAGACTTTCCTTTACCTACCCAGTTTCTCCTGGGCCTGGCACAAACGAACACGAACACGCTAGCTGGGATCAGCTGTCTACATTTTGTCTCCCCGGAACCGGGAGAATTTTCTGCACTGAATCTGGTACCTGAATGCTCACAGACACTACTCGGAAGTAAATTCCAGCTTGGGAGCTGGTAAAGTCTCACCACTAATATGAGCAAGAAAAGCATCCTGTTCCTCCTTACGTGAAGCAAAGGCAAGTTTAAAACTTTCCAGAGAAAGAAAATGTCTCTGCCAGTTAAGTAATAGGAAAAAACACCCAGAAGGTCTAGAAACTTCAGTAACATAAATGTGATGTTTTAAAATGAAACAAAACTGAAATCTACCTTAAACTTGCTTTAACCTTGAGACACCTGCTTCGAATTTATCAGTTGTAAATGTCTAACAAATTCTACCTAACAGAATCCTATTTCCAGTCTTTAGATTTTTCCATCAGCTGTTCACCCTGTGTGCACATTTTAAAACTAAAAAAGTGTTTTTCTTTCAAGATAACTTAAAGTAGGCATGCTGTAGACCAATTTCATATACTTATCTCAATACACATTAGGAAAAAGCCGCAACTACCTCAGCACATACATACGCAAGTCTCAAAGTTAACACACACATAAACCCACGAAATAGGAATAGAAAAGTGTTGATTGTGTTTCTGATAAATGAGCAGTTTAGGAGACACGGAGAATGCTCAGTAAGACAGTGTCTATGAAAGGCTAAAGGTTTAGCAACTCCTCTCTCCCTCCCTTCCTCTCCCCTCCTCCACCTCTCTCCTCACCTTCTTCCTCTCTCCCTATTCTCTTCCTTCTCTACCCCACACATTCTCCAAAGTACCAAGCCTTGGAGAAACAAGTCTAAACTTTCAGACCCCCACAAATGATCTTGCTAGTTCAATGTTGGAGAAAGAGCAGAGCTCTGTCACTCACCGGAATCTCTGGTCTAGTTCAAGAACATGGTATTTTAATTTGGCAAAATGACTAGACTCAATTAGCAACTCACTCTTTTAATGCACAGTTTACCAAGAATTCAATCCCCAGGGTGTTTCTGGAGGACCCTATGAGCCTGGGTTTCCTGATTTTTGTCCCTCTTCTCGTGGAGCACACTAACTTGCAGGATTCAGCGTTCTTTTGCATTCCTTTGTTCCCACACCACATAGCCCTAAAACATTTCTACCATTTTACTTCATTGGCAGATACAGTGCAGTAACTTAAGAATCACTGTTGCTACAAGATAGTTCAGATAGTGCTGTGAGGCCAGCCACCAGCTGCAACCCAAGTTCAGTTTTAGTCTCCAGCCAAGCTAGTTATAATTATCTTAAGTAGATCTTCACAATGCCACACAACCCAAAATTATTCTGCTTAATTCTGGCTCCAATAATTCACCACAGCTGTTAGGACTGCTAATACAGAAACTGTGGCTCTGGGATCTAAGTGCCTTTCACATATCTAGTCTTTAATATTACAATAACAATGTGGCCTACACAGAGAAACCCAGTCTCATGGCAAAGAAGTCTTGTTTACGTGGAAACTGAATATATTCCAAAAGCAGAACTAGAACTCAAATCCTAACCTAAGGTTTGTTCATTTTATCTTTAACCAAATATATTTTTCAAAAGCATTCAAAATTGGAAGTTTCACTTTTGCTAGCTTTACAAAAAGCACAGAAATGTCTTGAAGAGGAGCACTAAGCCAGTGCACAACCTAGTGTACGGAATGAAGCACAGGATACCACAAAAGCCTTTTGAACTCCTCATGCCTTGGGGATTGCACAGTATAGCAGACAGATCGGAAACAATGGCTCCAAAGAAAGTAAAACGTGTTCCAAATGAAGATGGATTGGAAACACTCTTAGCCAAATCTTAGGAACACCACGTGATGATTAACTGTATGGACCACGCGCTTGTGTAGACACCGGTGCAAACACCAGCTGTGCTCTCTGTTGGTTTCAAGACTCTCACTCTCAAAGCCTCCATTTTCTCCTTTACAAGATGGTCCCTATTTCATGCGGTGATTAAATGTAAGTGATAGACTTAACCTAGATACCTTGCCGGGAGAGCTCGGTAAGTATTTATTTTTACTAGGAGAAGAAAAGTTTCATTCATTTATGACTTTATTAACATTTTATCAGAGAAACTGTATCTTCATAATTCACTGGCAAAAACTGAGAATCATAGTTGTTAACTGGTATGGACAAGATCATCAGGCTTGCTCAACACTTAACTAAAATGGTTCCCAATGTTCCAGAGTCCAGGAGGTATCATTTATGGTTGGCACGACTCTCATGGGGAAGAAAAGCATTTGACTCTTGAAATGTTTCAAGCACTTTTGCCTCCCAGAAAAGAATAACATATTCTAATATAATAACATAATATAACCAGAATTTGCTTGCTTCCCAAGACAAGTAAATTTTGGAATATATGAGGTAAATGTTTTTTATTCTTTCAAAAGGCAGGTTCAGTGATACAACAGTAGCTGAGAAATACAGTATGGCTGAGAACTATTTTCCAGTAATGCACTTTTATTATGGAAGGGGTACGTGAATATTGTGGAACATTTGTTCTCACCACCAACAGCCAATGAGGACACTTGGTGAAGGATGGAGTCTTAACTCACAGGTTTGGGAAATGAGCTGTCACCTGTCTTATTAAGCCTACATATGTATTTAAGTAAATGAATATGCTGACTTTCTAGATTCTATCTAGCAGATTGGGAAATGTTTCTTGCTTCAAAGGAAATGGACTGGACATGAAATGACAAGACACCTTCCAGGCAATTAAAGAACTAAACAGAACAAAAAACAGCAAAGAAGGCCCAGGGCTTGGGCCACCTTGAACAGTCAAGATCTCTATCTTTAATGCACCTGGAAGGAGTCTACACCTCGACCATCTCTCGAAGACACCTTCCTGATCATCATGGATGGCTTCTAAAACTGAAGTGAACAATATGTACACTCCCTCACAGCACACTCTGTCCAGGGCAGCTGCTCTGCTCTGGTTTGCCCAAACAAATGGGCAGGCCCAGGAACTAGTTTATGACTGGAACACTTCACAGCATCCCACCCCGGTCTGTCCATCTCTACAGGAGGCAGACCGTTGGCAGAAGGGCTTGT
>JADRCC010557477.1:3388-16009 GCA_019843855.1 Hylomyscus alleni | reverse complement strand
GGAACTCTTCTTTCCCTGACACTGGATGTCTTCCTGTCATTGGCTCTCAGATGAGAGGCTCCTACTTAGTTTTTCAAAGCCATCCACTTCTGAGGGGATTTGTGCACTGCCTCTGCTGCCTGGAGCTTTCTGGCCCACTTCTTTTCAAGGCTGGCTCCTTCCTGTCACCCTTCCTTGTCAGTGCAAATTTATCTCTGCAGAGAGACTTTCCTGCAGTCCTCTGAGCCGCCAACAACCACCTAATATGACCTGTGTTTTCTTTCCCTCTTTCAGACAGCCTTGCCTTGTTCCCGTTAGCTGGTGGTTACCTGAAAATGCCTTTGTCCTGTCTTTTCTTTTTGTTTCCACCTCTCAGAATGATCATAAGACTATTGCATACACAATGAGCCTACAGACATAATTCTTGAATAAATGGATTGAGTGAGTATAGAAGATAGAACATGTATTTTGCATCTATAGCCTTGAAGGACCCACTATGCATGTTAGGAATTTGAACCTGGAATCTGTAGCTGGTAAGAGTGACTTTTATAGCTTATATCTGCTACATAAATTGATATATTGAATGCTAGTTTTGTCATTAATTCAAACATACACAGACACAAGGCCTTGTGTGAAGCTCAGTGTATTAAATACTAGAGACAGATTAGGAGAGAAATGCCATAAAGGTGTAACAATATAAAAAAATTTGGAACAATGCAAAACTTAAAAATGACAAGTCTGGAAACACAAGACTTTTTAAAAACTGCTTTCTAGTTCTCCATGTTGTTATACATAAAACAGGAAGAAAATCTGACAGACATTACAGACACTGAAAGCAAGGTTCCCTCCCAAAGAGGACCAAGCTCTGCAATTCTATCTTAGCCTCTCTTGATGTACTGCTTGGTAGACGGGCACCTGGCCGGAAATACATCTCCTCCAATTCTGAGGGTGGCATGGCATATAAGGCACTATTCAGTGGCCATATTGATAAGCAATTAGCTAGAAAGCCACCTAATGTTGCACATTCAGTAGCGCCTCCAGCTGCCAGTAGGTTTTGGTCTTGTCAGTATCTACTTTAAAAAAAATACTTGTTTCCTATTTATCATGACTAAACTCAGCAAAATAATCTATTCTTTCACACTTCACCCCATATATTCCCACTCACTAATTAGAGATGCAAATGTTGATAAATAAGAGGACTGTTTTTAAGTACAACTGGGTCAATAAGTTGAGTACTGTGCCTTGTTCCTCCAATTAAACTCCTATGAGAAATAGCTCAATTATAATTAGGGAAGCAATTATCCCCTTGTTAAAGGTGAAACAAATCACAGGTTTTAGTGAAATTTTCTGATTTGTTCCTTCTACCATGCTCAAAAGACCTTGACTTAGGGACCCCCCTAAGGAATAACCTGATGATATAAAGCATCCCAGGCTTGCCATATGATAGTAACATTTTCTAGGCATGAATTCAAATGGGTAGAGAGGGATTAATTTCATAGAGAACTGCTATTGTGCCTTGGGAACGGCCCAGCACCCACTTTACATCAAATTAATTTTCTTACTTCTTCAGGGAGACAGGAGATAGACTTGTTATTGAAATATAGTCAAATGTCATCAGAAAAGGAAAGAAAGAATCATTTTTGGATTGACCCCAGGAAATGTGCTATTAAAGTCTCAGAATACCAAAGATACAATTCACAGACCACACGAAGCTCAAGAAGGAAGAACAAAAGTGTGGATACTTTGGTCCTTCTTAGAAGGCAGAACAAACAACCCATGGGAGGAGATACAGAAACAAAGTGTGGAGCAGAGACTGAAGGAAAGACCATCTAGAGACTGCCCCACCTGGGGATCCATCCCCTATACGGTTACCAAATCCAGATACTATTGTGGATGCCAACTAGTACTTGCTGACAGGAGCCTGATACAGCTGTCTCTGTGAGGCTGTGCCAGTGCCTGACAAATACAGAGGTGGATGCTCTCAGCCAACCATTGGACTGAGCACAGGGTCCCCAGTGGAGGAGCTAGAGAAAGGAACCAAGGAGCTGAAGGGGTTTGCAACCCCATAGGAGGAAAAATAATAGGAACCAACCAGTACTCCCAGAGCACCCAGGGACTAAACAATCAACCAAAGAGTACACATGGAGGGACCCATGGCTCCAGCTGCATATGTAGCAGAGGATGACCTTGTCAGACATCAGTGGGAGGAGAGGCCCTTGGTCCTGTGAAGGCTTGATGCCTCAGTGTAGGGGAATGCCAGGACAGGGAAACAGGAATGGGTGGGTTGATGAGTAGGGGGAGAGGGGATGGGATAGGGGGTTTTCTCAGGGGGAGTGAGGAAAGGGAATAAAATTTAAAATGTAAATAAAGAAAATATTTAATAAAAAATTTAAAAACACCAAGTAATATTATCCAATAGTATCTTTGGGATTAGTGTTTCTTTCTTTTAAATTTACTTTGTAATTTTAGTGGTATTATTTTTAGTGCCCTCTGGGATCTTTGAGCTGAACTATCTCCCAAGTATTCTTTTATTCCTAGTCCTGGGAAGTTGGAATCCTGCTATGAGGGTTCAGGCTAAAGGATCCCCCTATCTCCCATGGGGTTCTGTAAATAGGCTGTCTCGCTGTGTTGGTCTGAACACGTATGGCCCCCATAGATTTATGTGTTTGAATGCTGGGCCTATAGGAAGTAACACTATTAGGAGGTGTGGCCTTGTTGAAGTAGGTATGGCCTTGTTGTAGGAGATGTTGAGGCTGGCTTTGAGGTTATACATGCCCAGTTACAGTCTTCTGCTGCTTTCATATCAAGATGTAAAACTCTCAGCTTTATCTCTAACACCATGTATACCTGGATGCTACCATAATTCCCATTATGATGATAATGAATTGAACTTCTGAAACTGTAAGCTAGCCCCAATTATAAGAGTTGCCTTACTCATGGTATCTCATCACAGCAATGACATAAAAACTAAGAAACTTTTGTAAGTGAAAGATAACATTCTTCTAGAAAATTTTATTTCCTAAAGGGCAGCCTTCCTATTATATCAAACATAAATTTTTTATTTCTTAAGTATGTTTAATATATTTGGAGAATCTATTGTGAACTTTAGTTTGCAGTGATTAGAGATAAAAATAAGAGACTAATTTTGTGTTCCTTCTCTTCACAGTACAATCAAACAGAAGATTAAGTAGATAAACTTCCACACAGTTATAAAATTGTGGTATCTAGGAGCTGCCGTTTACCCAGCCACACATTCACTTGCACCTGATGTTTAATGCTAAATCAGCTCTGAATACATTGCCAAATAACTGAGTTTCCATTTACCCTTTAACCCTAACTGGCTCCTTGATATCCATTGACTACTCGATGAATTAGTCAATGATGGCATTATATCCAATACAAAAAAGTTTCTCAGGACTCTGTGCCTATGATATGGAAGCTGTTCAGTTATTAAATATTTATAAAATTTCTAGTCACACAGAAAGAATATTGAAACAAAGAATGTAGAGAGATTATAGAGTCAGAGGAAGAAAGGTCAAGAGTTCTAAAGCCCTATTGTTTCATTCCTGAGATCAAAACACTTTATTATAACCAATTAGTCCTAGAAGGCACTCAACATCATTGCTACTGGTAGGAGGATGAATTGTAAGCTTAGGCTGGTTCCTTCTTTCTTTGAGACAATTGTATTTTTGCCATTTGGAATCTAAAAAGAGATCTATGAAGAGTAACCTCTGCTCAAATTTCCTCCTTGAGAGAAGTTAGAAGGGCTGTTGGACTCTTGGTACGAGGAAGACTAGATGAATGGCAGTAACTAATGATTTAGTGAGGACAGTAGAAGTTCATGACATTTGCTATGACTATGGCGTGAATGTGAAATGTTCCCAATTGTCTCATGTATTTGAATGCTTTGTCCCCAGCTAACCGTTGGATATTGGAATGTTGTGATATCTTTTGGAAGTAGAAGCTTGGTGGAGGATGTGAGTCTCTAGGGATAGGTATTGGGGTTCCGTATACTGGGGGTAGGTGGGTGTTGGGGTTTATAATATATACCCCACTTCCTGTCTATTCTGATTGTAGCTGCAATGAAAGTAGCTGTCCCCATCCCTGCTTCTGTTGAAATGCTTCCTCCCTTGTATTTGACTGGATTCACCCAAACCAGGAGCCTAAAATAAACTTGTCTCCTCTGATGTTACTCTTTGACAATGAGATAAGTAATATGGCAGATAATTTGATTAGCATCAGTGAAAGGTAAAATCAAGTTGTAAGTGTCCCCTTCATCTGTAGCACTAATGGTCTCTAAGCTAACCAATGGCTATAGTATATAGGAGGCATCTTGGTGATTCTTCACAAAGCAGAAGTTCCTCTGCCATGTAGCCTAGAGTGCTATGTTATGATACTGATTTCAATCCTCTGGGAATTCATAACAATAGAATAATAGTATAAATATCAGTCCTGTATGGCTGTACATAGGTTTAAAAGGCTTTTATATGCTATATTATTAAATATCAAACATTTAATACATATATTATCTTCCGTATATGACTGAAAAATCTGGATACAAGGGATTTAAATAACTTGCCTAAAGCCAGAGAGTAAACTATGATCATGATTGGATTTAAACCTAAGATTTGTAAGGAAATTCATTTGCTGTTCCATGAAGAGATTACCAGATACCCAAATAGGGAGGTACCAGCTGTGACCACCTAAGCAACATCTATGACATTATATGCACAAATGCAATGTGATCATGATTGGGGGTGGTATTTTTAAAAGGTGTCTGGCTTAACTAGCTAGAAGTAAAGTACTGCTTCCCAATAATCTGCAAGCAATGTATCATCATTCAGGAAACAAACCACATACATGTAAAGCAAAGACCAGTTGACTTGATCAGCCATATGTTCACTCAACAGTAACTGTCTAATTTTCTCTCAGAAGCAGTTGCTTCGGAAAGCAGCAAAGCATAAAACTATCTAGGTTGACCTCCTTAGGTGCTGTTCTAATGATCATAAAACAGATGCATTTTTACCTGCTGGTTTCCTGTTAAGATCAATATCTTATTTAACATCACCTTTATGCTTTCCAATTCCATAAACAAATGAATATAATATACTGAATGCATTTATTTTGAAACTAAAAATGATCAAATAGTCTCTTAATTCCCAAGCTATCTTTCATTTCTTTTTACATTTTTTTTCTCTTGCTCTTGAGCAAATAGCAGCCAGAGTCATGTGAAGGCATCCATTGGTTTTCTGATCTTGGTAATTTTAATGGTGTTAAAAAAATCTACACAGGAATTTATTAGCTTGTTCTTACGTATGTATGTTTGATCTCTACTCTGACTGAAAAAAATAGAAAGGAAAAGTAATATGTATAAAATATAATTCTTTGAATGTCAAATGGGTATGGTTTTTGAGCTTTCCAAATGTTAATTAGACTCTTCCCAAGTGATGATACACATAAAATTCATAGCCAATTAGTTTGAAGTTATGAATCTTCACTCCTTGACAAAGTGAACTACTTTGTTAAGATTGAAAAAAATAAAAAAAGAATACCACGTTCTTCTCTCTGTACAATTTTCCAAGGGCCAGTTGCTTTTTATGTTCCCTTGAGTAAAAGCCAAACTACAGATGTCTGTGCTGCTCACTGGATGCCTAGAACATCGCAGTGGCTTCTGGAAGAAGTTTGCCTTAGAACCACAAGAGACAGATGCACTATTGCATAACTGGAATGAAACGTTGTATAGAAAAGAGTGCACAGCCACATTAAGTCAGCCTGTGCTTCGAGGCTGCAAGATTTGGATATAGTATTGTGATAGTGAGTGATATTTGTGCAATGTGATATGGGGCTGAAGAGTCCTGAGATGCTAACTATGAGGAAAAATTGTTTTATTTTTTTCAGGGTATGATTTTGCATTAACTAACAAACAGAGATATAAATGTTTTGGCAGAAATGGAGTCCTTTTGTATATATTTTCAAATATTTATTGCCAGTATTAACTCAGAAGAATCAGATGCTCAGTTTGGGGCTGGCTACCTTAGCCCTACCTTGTAGCAATTTTCAACAGACTGGAAGGTCACTAGAAATCAAGCAGTAAAATGAATTGCTTATAATTAATCCCTTAAAGTTTCAATATTATCTTTCTGATTTTTTTAGAGAGGCAGAGTTTCAAGATTCTAATGCATGAAAAATGAGCTGATTTGTTTCATGATCCATACATAGGTATGAATAATAACAACTGGCGTGTCTCTGTTTGCATGTATACAAAATAAAGTACATCTTTCAAATGACTTTTTTGAAGTTTAGAGCCTGGCAAGAACCATCCACCAATAAGCAGCTATGTTACTTGTCGAATGAAAGCATGTTTGAATGTGTAGAGCTTTGTAGCAGCTATTATAATCATGTGGATAATATAAGATAGCCTTGTATTAATCATGTAAATGGAAAATTGTTTTAGAGTTTGGAGTTATTTGGTAACAACTGAAAAGACGTGGTAGTAGTTTCCTTTGACAGGATGCTGTAGTACCGTGGCGCATGTCCCCAAGAGAGCGTGCCATCTCCTATGCATTATGTAGGGCAATGTTTTCAAGTACAGCCCTTTTCTAAGAGCAACATATTGGTGATAATGAAAAGTCATGCCAAAAATCTGACTCACAATATTTCATTAGCAGTTCCTAGGCTTCTTTTAAGCGGGACCAAAACATGGAATAAACTGATAGAATTATCACTGCATGAAAGTGAACATATTTATGACAGTAGATATGGATTTCTGATCTCAACAATGACATCATAGACTGAGAAACACACATGTGCAGAGCAAGCTCAGAGGACAGACACATATCTTTCTTACACTAACATTTTAAAAGAGTCATCTGAAACAGTGATACAATTGATGGTACATTAAGTCACAGCATCTCTTTCTATAGATGCCAGATAAAGTAAAATTCTATTTCTGATTGTTTTGAAAGAGAATGATAAAATTAAACCACACTGCCTGTGGCTTTGTCCAGTGGGGCATTCTAATTGACTTCCAAGTCATTAATCAGTTCCTAATCAATCTGTTTTGCCAGCAGCAGGCAGTTAGGACTCCATTACCAACCATCTATCATGCCATGCCCTAATTCACTGCACCATTAGCCATGGGTTAGGCCTCTGTTAGAATAACTAAGTGCAAACTGCTAAATGCAATGCATTTTTGTTACCTCAGCCACTGGGATCCCTTCAGGTGGCCGACACTGGAGTAAGACTTCCTGTTCCAAAGATACTTCCTTTCCCAGGGGTTCCTGCTCAAACGTCTTCCTCAGATCTGCAAGGTGCAGGGGAGAGAGTACATGTGAAAACTAATCCATGTCAGTCTTCTACAGAAAGTGACAAAAGTTCCCCCAATTTAGTATTTTACATCTTTATAGTTTATCCATCTGTTGATAAGATAGCATAATCTGAAAAGTCACATTCTATACGGAAGAAATAATGAAAGTTAAAGCCTATTAACTGATGACTTTAAGCTCCCATAGAACCCTTTTATAGATTATTTTAATAATCACTGAAATGTATTAATTGTACTTTAGTATTTCCTATTGTGATGGCAACATTTTTTTTTAACTAAAAGAGACCCAGTCTTGCAAATTTTACAGGCAGAGTTCCTTGTGTACATAAATATTTTCCTCTTATAATTGATATTATTAAGGTTGTAGTAACGCCAGGATATTTTTATTCATAAATGAAAAGTGGCTTTTGTTCAGGTTGGAAAATAGGACTCTTGAAGGAGCCACAGAGAAGGCATATAACTTCTAGAACTGTCTTAAAAACCTCAAGGGAAAACAGAAGGAAGCTATTGAGAATAGTGTAGAAAGAAATTTAATTTCTAATCATGCAGCCGTTTTCAATGAGAAGATTAAGTATTCATTTCTGCACAAACATGCCAAGTACCTAATTATGTGCTTGTACAGCTAGAGCTGTTATAGCAAGATGCATCAGCTTAGGAAAGAACCCTGAGATGAAAATGTCAGAAACCAACCTGACATCATACAAACATCACTAGTACACACAGCAGGAGACAGGTTTAACTAGTGCATCCTTGAATGAGATATAATTGTTTTGTTTTAATAGTTTGGCTTTGAAATCTAAATAAAGTTTTACCTATTGTTTTTCCAAGTAAAATGTAATGAGGGCATTTCTTAAGAAGCTCTAGAATCTTCCTTTGTAGGTACAGCTCAATTCTTTACAGTATAGCATTATCTTATGTTAACCTGTGGGTTTCAATAAAAATGTAATGCTTGTGTATTTTCATCTATGTCCATAACAAATATACAAGAATCTGAAAATACCATTTTGGCCTCCTGAATTACGAAGTGGAAACCCAAAGACTCTAGAGATGTGGATGTGTGCTAGTAGATTCCCTTCCAAAATGTACCATCTAGAAAAAGTCACTGAAGGAAAAAATTCACTTGCATGTTTGCTAGGTTGTTGGATTTCTTAACAGAACTCATCTAAGATGCTGGTGATTGTAAGAAAATGATGGGTGGATGTGAAATAAGACAAAAGATTCTCCAAAGGATGAGGGAAACACTTTCAGAAGACATCTTTAAATTATGATTGTTAAGACATAGAGTATAGTTTTTAAATGAATATTTTGAGTCCAGATGATTATCATAACCCAAAAGATATGTCAATTCTATTCCTATTTCACAAATGTGGAATATGTACATTAAATCAGCCACAACCTCACAGCAAAGTAATTTATATTAAATTACTACCCATTAACTTTATAAATCCTACCACCCCAGATATTCCTCAGAACCCTTTCCCATCCATTTGTGTCCCAACAGGAATATAATAATATTATCTTTGTTAGCATAATTGTTACTTGTTTTGATCTGCAGTGAGGTAAAGTTTTTTGGCAAGTATGGCTGCCAATGAAACAATAGTAGCTAATAACTTTTCTTTGTTACATAGAGCTTAGTGTTTCTATAGGATGCTCCAATGGAATTGCCCAGTACATCTCTAGATCCTATTTGATAATCCTCAGCGCTATTGAATTTGGGACTGTGTCTTTTCATTTGTGTGACTGTTCTTTCCATAGGAGGGAGGTTCATTGTCATCACTGATCTTGACTCACTATATACCGGAAGAACCTTTCTCTGCTGTGACAGAATAAATGGATGTAGAAAATGCCAAGTGTTCACAGGGATGACCATGTCTTGCCCTGAGAAACACTTAGTGGGCTTTGCTGTCTCGATGGTTGCTGAAGCACTAGAAATAAATGCTGTGGCCAGGCAACAAAACATAGACAGAAATATTGAAGCAGAAGAGCTTCTGACAAAAATGACCAAGAGTGTAGGGAGGAGTGGGTGGGCATAAACTTCAAAGTGGAAAGTGGCAGAGAGATCACAAGGAAACTGAAATTTTGGGGAGAGGGAGGTTAATAGCCCAATGTGGCACAGGTATGAAGAAAAATACATTCATTTGTGAATTCCTGGAGAAATGAACATTTTGAGCACCTACTATGTTTTCTATGATGAAGGGACAGTGGGTTTGAGTATAGCACGCTGTAATTTGTGTTAGGATATGGTACAGCTTTTAACATAGTATTTAGATTTCTGCAAGATAAGTACACATGCCTGTGGCCATCACTTTTTAACTGAGAAAGCCTAGGCACAGGAAACCTAGTTCATAGGTACATACTGCAGAGAGAGATGCACCAAAGCCATCAAGAAATAAATGTTACAGAATTACTTTGTCATAATGGTTGGGCTTCAATTCCATGTAAAGTTTATTAAATTTCCAAAATAATATCAGTTTAACCCCACAAAGTAGTTACTTCTTTCTGAAAAAAAATTAATTTCTTTCATCAAATCTTGCTTTGGGGTTGTATAAGGAGCATAGCATATATATTATATCGCGGCAGTGTAAGAGAGGGTGCCTAACATCCTTTATCATTCAGAGAGATATGATAGAAGGTAGGGAAGATGCCTTCCAGTCAGCATGAACACAAGGGTGATAGAAAAATTGTTATTGTCAGCTAAGTATTAGCTGTAAAACATGGTTCAGAGTAATACGGGCATTTATGTCAGGGGAAAAAAAAAGATGAATTTTGCCCTGGACTACATTTAGGAATCTCTTTCTGTTTTCTTTCCATTACTACAAAGACTGTTACTAAAGTAAGAGTAACAGGTTATTTTTACAAAGTCAGCTTGGTCTAAATATGATAGAGTTATTGATTCTACCAATTAAAAGTCAGTGTTGTTGTAAGCATGGATCCAGAGACAGGTTGACTCCTGAACATGAATATTGGCTTGCTATATCCATTAGCTGAAAGCCAATTAGCGGATGTTGGATCAGATCAGCAATGACAAGGATCTCAATCAACCATTTATGCTCAACCAGGAACACCTTTTTGAACATACATATGTGTGAAAAGACTCATTTGTCATTGTAATATTTTGTGGTTCTCAGTGAAGCTTTTATATGATACAGTGGTTACAAATTACATATAGTAAGGAGAATGTCAGGCCTCAAACCTCTGTGAGCATTAGAGGCTCTTTAACGATGCAACTGATAGATAGCTGAAAAGCAGAAGAGTTTGGGGCCTTTACGATTTTCATTAATGAAAAATAAAAGTCTATGACTTGTAGGAATCTTTGCATATTGAGACCTATTGGAGGATAATTTAAATATGTATTAAGAGGTCAGGAATCTTATTCTTTTGTGAATTAAGATGCCGCTTGGTTAAAATTAGTAGAGGAAATGTCCAGAGAAAATGAAATAATAAATTACTTTGTAAACTGTAAGAGTAGATACAGCTTAGAAAAATTAACCCAATTTTTATTGAACTTTTTGGTACTTGGTTCTATAGAGATAAGAAAGAAATAGAAAACAAGTCCTTGTTGGCAATTCCACAGCATCAGAAGAATGTCCTTCTTCTCTCCTGGCTGATAACTGATGTCTAACACAGAATTTGAAACTTCTATATCTATAAGGACCATGTAAGTAACACAAATAACAGAAAGCTAGGCATCAGTTCTTTTCCTTGAAACTCACCACTCACTTGGGCCACTTTTTCCCTCTCTAAATGTTAACATATTTCAGTAGGAAAACAAAAACACATAAACATGTCCTTTCTCTTGCTGCTCAGTTCTGTTCTGTACAACCTAAAGGAATGTAGGCTCTTGGGGCCACAATCATAAATTTAATTGTCAATACAAATTTGGAATGTGGATATTTTGTACTAGCTTTTGCTTACTATGTGGTCAAATACTTAAAACGACATCGAAATGTGTTAGTGGGGCAATGTTTTGAGGGCTAAATACAATAATTGTTAAGCCCTAAGGGGCCTGTAGACTGCCACTTTGAGATCACTGGTCTAAGAAATTCAATTCTGAAACTGCTGAATATTAATATTTCTCAGTTCCTCCCTCCTGTCTTGAAAACCCAAGACTTCTCCCCATAGGTGTCCTGTTTGAGTTTTAGATAATAGAACCAAGAAAACTGACCAAGGTATTTTTGAAGGTAGGCTGATTTTTATAAAGATTAAATGCCTAATGTTTTAATTAGCATTTCATAATTATTAACGTATACTCTCTTAGCTTCTTTCAGTACGAATGTTAGCAATAAATGCATGAAGTTCAGAAGATGGTGACATTTTAAATAGATGTAGACTATTAAAACTGGAGTTAGGAAAATGAGTTTTAGATGACTAAAAAGATAAGTTGTCATTCCTGCACTTCTTGATGACCACATCCAATATAAATGTCCCCACATTCTTTGCCAAATGAAAGTCATTAATTGCTCTGATGGCTATGTCCAGAAGCCTGAAGCTATGTCCAGAAGCCTGAAGCTCTTTCAGGCACAGCAGGAAGCCGTCATGATCAATTATGATCTTTCTCTTCCTTAGAGTTGGAATGGCAGATACTTGGTACCACTGCCTTTCCTTATGGTCTAAATGTCCATAACTAGTTAATTATTACTTTCTATGAAATCTGAATGTGTGCTCAGTAGCCTCCTCAACCTAGTGTGCCCACAGGCCAAACCTAAGCAGTATTTTAGTCAGGAGGTGATGCTTCTGTCTCCACTCTGCAGTTCACAGCATAAAGCTTTCTGACCTGAGGGGAAGGGGCAGCATACCAGTCAGACCAATTTACAATGAGATAAAACATCACTAAAAAATGTTGGATACATTTTTTTCCTAGTACTTAGCCTAGAACCTCATAACATATAAGTTAACAATAGTCTATCAATATGACCGTCTCCAACCTTTTAAAATTTCTTTATATTTTGAGAAAGGGTCTCATGAACTTGCCCAACCTGTATCTGAATACCTTCTGAATCCCAACGTACCCCACAACTTGACAATTATTCTGCCTTAGCCTGTCAAGTAGCTGGGATCATAGATTTGTACCTCCAGACCCAGCTCTGTGTTTATTTAAAAGCTCAAAATGTTCTGAGATTGAATATACTTTTATGCATGGTGTATTTTATAGAGTAGCTCTTCAGAAAATATGGAGTTGAACCACAGCATTCCTTGGGGAAGGACTGGGGGCTATTTTTCTTATGCTGTAAACCTCTCAACTCTATAGTCTAGTCTAATGACCTGATGTATTATATATTTGAGATCTTGAGAGGTTAATTTACTTATTCAAACTTACA
>JADRCC010557467.1:0-10416 GCA_019843855.1 Hylomyscus alleni | reverse complement strand
TTCTTTCTTGACTTCATTTATTCAGTTTAAGAGTAAAGATTTTCAACATGACAGTTACCAAAATAAGAAGGAACAGCGGGGGGGGGGGGGCAAACTAATGTCTCAGAAACTCCAGGTCAGAATATCAAAGGGACCACGATTACAACATGTGACAAGTGTTGGGGAGAGCTAATCTGAGCCTTCCAACACAATAGAATAATAAGCAAGAATCTCAGGGATGTGACTGAGTCACATAACATGTGGTGACATAAGACTACCCATCTTCTGTCTGCCATATGTGTCATGTTCTCTATTAGCATAAAATTCCAGTGACCCTTAAATAATCCAAACCCGGTGACATCATGAGTCCGTTAAAATCAAACAAATGAGTACAATTTCCATTCGTTCAACTGAGCTTCTCTGGGCTAAGATGGAAGAAGTCTCTGCCTTGAAAATATAGTACAGTGTGAAGAAGCAGATTTTTATTATAGATTGGTTTTATATTGGACTACAGTTTTTATTTAACCTGATGATTATTTTCAACATTTGAGCAGAATTGATTGATAATTTTCTATTTACTCATTTTTTTCTCCAGAGTAATTGGTTATTTTTTATGCACGTGTGCATGTGCCTGTTTGAATCCACATTTGTCAGTGGGGAAGTGCATGTGTGACACGAGTGCATATGCTTATGTGTGTGTGGGGGGTACATGTAAGCATGGATGTACATTCATATGTGTATGCATGTACTTTGTCAGAGGACGACCTTGAATGAGGACGACCTCAGAAATACTTTTCATGTGTTATCTAATACTTACTGGTTGTAACTTATCAATTAGGCCAGGTGAGCCAGCCAGCTACCCCCATGGAGGTTCCTGTCTGTTTCTTAACACGAGGCTTACAGGTGTGGCCCATCACACCTGGATGTACATAGACACCAGAGATTGAACTCTGCTTCCCATACTTGCAAGTCAAGCATTTTATAAGCTGAGCTATCTTAGCTCCTAAGTTTTGATGAGATTCATGTTCTGATTCCTTTTATAATTTTTGATGAGGCAGAAGGAAGTAAAAGAAATGCTTAAGAAGCACACACAACTTCATCTATTTGGGGAAAATGAGACTTTACAGATATCTGAAGAGCACACACTTTATGTACTTTTTGTATCTAATGAAGTGAGTCTTGGTCCAGATACTCAAATAAACCACTTGTCATGTTGCTAGGGAGAGAAGGCTCCTTTAAACACCTCACTTCTTACCATCACAATATATGGATACAGGAGACATAATAGAACCAGAGTGAGCTTGGAATGACTCAAGGGAAAGTCAGAGCTGAGATGAACTGAAGGCGACAGCCATTGGGACTCAGCCATTCATCCACAAGGCCAGTAAATAGCAACCCTGTAACCAGACACAGGAGTCACAGCACTGACACAACAAGACAGCCCTTGCTGAATGGAACAGAGGTGGCCTTGGGGAAATGTGGGCTTCCTAGTGGGGGGTGCAGTGAGAGTGGGCTCTGAGGCTTAGGCTAGAAGAACATATAGGTAGATGTCCTCTGAAAATCCATGCCATCTTTCTGAGGAGCACTGGGTTTACAGCACTCTGTGAAGCAATGTGTTTTTCTCAACTATAATATAAAAATATTTCTGTATAAGGGGCATTGGAGTTTGCTTTGTTTTTAAGTCTTAAATTTTCTTATGCTTCAGTAATTATGGCAGGTTGTTTTCTAGCATAATTCCGAAAGATCCAACCAATCGTTTGACATTTGACAACTGACCTTCTCCTTTCTCTTTGTTTTCAAGGCAGCCTTGTGCTTGGGACCCCACTTGGTGTTACGTAGATTGCAGACCTATTAACCAGGTCAGGCATGACAACTATTCAGGGTCATAACTAACGACACAGAGAGTGAGGCCAAATGGAAACTCTGCCTTGCCTGTAACATAACTATTACAAGTATATTACCTGGGAAAGCTGTGCTGTGTTCATGTTTCACAGTCTGCTCATGAGAAAATGAGATGATGATAATCAATAATAGTACCAACCTTATACGTCTACATGTGTGTATGAAAAATGTCTTATTTACATTCGTACATAAATAGCTACATATAGTACATCCGGTACTGGAATCTGCAATATTCATTAAAGGCTGGTGCGGTAATGGTTTGGGAACTGAATACTATTGGGAGATGAGTGACAGTGGGTTTTCATTGTCAACCTGAGTGAATTTGCAAGCACCTAGACACCCACCCTGAATGTGGGTAGCACCACCGGACTGAGATGCCATACTGAATAAAAGGGAAAAAGGGAGAAGGTGAGGTGAGTGTGACTGTGAGCCTTCATCTCTGTCTGCTTCCCGACTTGGATGCAGTGTGAACAGCCACTTTCTGCTGATGCTATGATGTTCCTGCTGTGATGGACTCAAGCCCCTCAAAGAATGAGCCGAAATAAACCCTTTCTCAAGTTTTACTGTGCTTGTATTTAGTTATCTCAAAAGTTAAGCTTATATTGCAGAATAAGTACATATTTCCACAGTAGGGTGAACGATTTACTGAGCACAAAAAAATCTTCTCTTCCCTCATATATTCTTTTGGCCTATTTGAAACAAATCAGTGGTCCCCACTCTTTGTTTTTCTGACACTATGTTTTCTGCTTTGCATAATCAGCTGTGCTCAGTAAGTATTTCTCAGCAGTGATCACTTTGGTCTGGTGGTTCTCTTGGAGCTGTAGAACTCCTTTTGCCTAGAAGAGACTCAATGGGTGTCATGGTTTGAATATGCTTAGCCCAGAGAGTGGCACTATTTGGAGGTGTGGCCTTGTTGGAATAGGTGTGTCACTGTGGGTGTGGGCTTTACAGATCCTCATCCTAACCACCTGGGAGTCAGTACTGTGCTAGTAGCCTTCAAATGAACTTGTAGAATGCTCAGTTCCTACTGTGCCATGCCTGCCTGGATGCTGCCATGTTCCTGCCTTGATGATAATGGACTGAACATCTGAACCTCCAAGTGAGCCCCAATTAAATGTTGTCTTTATAAGAGTTGCGTTGGTCATGGTGTCTGTTCACAGCAGTAAAACCCTAGCTAAGACACTGGGCATGATCAGCAACTTTCTTTTTCTTTCTTTTATTTAATTAGATATTTTCTCTATTAACATTTCAAATGTTATCCCCTTTCCTGGTTTCCCCTCTGAAAACCTCCTATTCCATTCTCCCTCCCCCTACTCACCAACCCACCCATTTCCACTTCTTGATCCTGGCATTCCCCTACACTGGGGCATTGAGTCTTCACAGGACCAATGGCCTCTGCTCTCATTGATGACTGACAAGGTCATCCTCTGTTACATATACAGTTGGAGCCATGAGTCCCTTCATGTGTACTCTTTGATTGGTGGTTTAGTCCCTGGGAGCTCTGGGGACACGGTTGGTTCATATTGTTGTTCCTCCTATGGGGCTGCAAACCCCTTCAGCTCTTTGGGTCCTTTCTCTAGCTCCTTCATTGGGGACCCTGTGCTCAGTCCAATGGTTGACTGAGAGCATCCACCTCTGTATTTGTCAGGCACTGGCAGAGCCTCTCAGGAGACAGCTATATCAGGCTCCTGTCAGCAAGCACTTTTTGGCATCCACAATAGTGTCTGGGTTTGGTAACTGTATATGGGATGGATCCCCAGGTGGAGCAGTCTCTGGATGGCCTTTCCTTCAGTCTCTGCTCCACACTCTGTCTCTGTATCTCCTCCCATGAATTGGCAGCTTTCTAATCTGGACCATGGGACACATTTCATGATTGGGTTGTTGGTGCAACAGTACATCGTCATCGTTGTTTTGTTGTTGTTGTTATTTTCCTGGACAAAATGGTGCTTTGAGTAACACCATACTTAAGATGGTCTTTTATAACAGTAATCAGTGTTTTCAAGACATCCTACAGGCAATTCTGATGCTGCCAAGATCCCAAGGACTACTGATCTCAAGCTAAGGCTCTCTTGTGCTCTCAGTCCATTTGGCACTCCCTCATCGTCTCCATGAAGACATCAGTTAAATAAGAACATCATTCGGGTGAGCTGAGAGCATTTGAACGAAACAAGACTAGGAAAAGACATGTCCTGCCTGAAAAGATGTAAAGCAGCATGTATACAACTCACCTAAGCAGGACAGTAGCACTGGAGGCCTGATGACTGTTCAAAGTTCTGTTTTCCAAGTGCACAGCCATTGGGACCTTTCCCCTTAATGAACCTCCAGATTTCCTAAAATTATTGTTTGAGAATGTTATGCTAAATATATTATATTTTGATCATGTATTCTTTTTTTTAAACCTACTGAGTTCATTTAGCTTCCAGCGTGTGTGTGTGTGTGTGTGTGTGTGTGTGTGTGTGTGTGTGTGTGTGTGTGTAGGACCATTCTTTGGAACGTGGCTAACCCATCAGGAGCAGCACCATTGGTAAACTGGCTGTCCCTCTCCTGGCAGCCGTCAGTTACCCTCAGCTCCTCAGCTAGGGGATGGTGTGTTGTGAGGACTGCTGTGTGAAACACTGACTTCTGGTCATGGTGGTGACTTTGCACATATTCAGTCACAGCAATGTGGCAACAGGTGTGTGGTGAGCATGATATCAAATCAGTCGAAATTCTAGCGTGGAGAGGGGAGAGGCTTATAAATATCAACAATTTTATGGAACTAAAAATACAATTCTACAGTTATAATCATAAATCCTTTAAAAATACTGCTCTCAGGAGATGGCTTAGAAGTTAAGAACATATACTGCTCCAGCAGAGGACCTGAGAGCACGGTGCTCAGCACCTGAGTTGGGAACCACTTGTAATTCTGGCTCCTGAGGAAATCCAATTCATCTGGCCACCAAGGTACCTACCCTCACGTACCGCCCCACCGACCATGGTTTTCTCTTTGCAAAAGGACTACCAGAACTTAAAACCTTTTTCTTCCTGCAAGCTCTGACTTGCTCATCAGCATCTTTGACAAAGACCAGCACAGACTCTGAATACTTATCACTTAAATCAAATTACTCTTCCCCTTCCACGAGTGAGAGATAAGTTAGTGTAAAAGGAATTTACTATATTAATATCCAGGAGCATGCATGCTAATACATATGAAGTTCCCATGGAGGGCAGTTCCTTTCTTCTTTCTTTACTTGTCTTTAATTTATTGTCTTCAGTATGTATGACTCACTTACTTTGCTTGTTTTGAGCTACAAGAATGGAATACATCCCTGCTTCTTCCTGCAAGGAGCATACCACTTGGGAGGATGAAAATATGAAATGAAATGATGATCAAAACAAGAAATCTCCTTAGAAGAATCTATTTATATGGCCATGGTAGAGTGGGACAGAAAGGGTGGCCGTCCCTAAGGGGTTCAAAGCACTCCTGAGACAATGGAAGTGAAGATTCACATTTCGTGTTTATCAATACAAAATCTTCATCTAAAACTTCAATCAGATAATCAAGAACCACCAAGAATTTAATGAGCATGATAAGATTAATGATCATTTAAATTTATTCTTTTATTAAGTTCACATACATATATAATGTACAGTGTTCTCTCTTACCCCCGTACATTCCTACCTAACTCCATTCTATTCCTGGTAAGTTTCCCTTCTAATTCCTTGTCTCTTTTATTTGTGTGTGACACACTATGCTTAGTTAGTTTAATATGTTTTCCCGAGTAAAGGCAGCTAGGTTATCAGTGCTGATACCCCAAAGTTCTATGACTCTTCCTCCCCAGGAACTATTACTTGGCTAAAGCTCCTTGGGGTTGGGTAGGGCCTCATAAGTCCCTCCCTCACCCATAACAAAATGTCGATGGGCCAAGTCTTGAGCAGGGGACCACAGCTGCTGTTAATGTGTGCGACAGGCAAGTCCTCCTCAGGTCCAGAAGACAGCATTTCCTGGGTAGTTTCCCAATCTTCTTAAGTTCTTTCTGCCCTCTCTTACATAAAGTGTTTTCTGAGCCTTGGAGAAGGTGATATAGGGTCCATGCAGGGTTGAGGACCCAGTGGGCACTTTTTCTTGTCACTTTGAGCTGTTATGAGTTACTGCCTTCACTTCTGTTTTCTACAAGACGCTTCACTGACCAAGGCTGAAAAGACCACTAACCTGCAGACACTATAATGGCTGGTCTTGGTTTTCAACTTGACTACATCTGGAAGTAACTAAACTCAAATGACTGGACACACGTGTGACGTATTTTTCTTTCTTTCTTTTTTTTTTCTTACAGGGGAGAGCACAAACGCAGTTCCCAACTACCATAAATTATGCAGTCTAGTTTCCCACATTTGGGGAAATCACAGGGGTCAGCACATCTGGAGTGCAATGGATAAGCCTCGCCCTGGGAAAGCCACCTTCGTGATCACGGTATCTCCCCTGCCAGGTAAGTATTGTATTTTTCTTAACTAAATCATTAGAAGTAGGAAGACCCACTTCTAATCCTGATCCTTGAGGTGGGAAGATACACCTTCAATCTGGGTCACACCTCCTCCTGCATCCTTTATAAAGAACAGTGAAGAAGGAAACTAGCTCTTTGCCTGCTTGCTCTTGCTTTTACTGGCCAGTCCATTCCTTGGCTTTAGAGTCTACTTCGTTAGGATTCTGGGTATACTGAAGATTATTTGAGACATCCAGTCTCATAGAAAGAACAACTACTGGACTCTTGGACCTCCCATTAGTAGATAACCATTGTTAGACTAGCTAGACCACAGCCTGTAAGCTATTCTAATAAACTCTCTATCTATCTATCTATCTATCTATCTATCTATCTATCTATCTATCTACCTATCTATCTATCTATCTAGATATAGATTTAGAGTAACTATAGATATATTCATTCTATAAGTTTTATTCTCTAGAGAACTACTAGTACAGATGTTAACAAAAGTATTTAGAAGGAAGTTTGACACCATGTCCATTTGGTAAAGCATCAGTAAGATATTTACCACTATGGCCATCCTAGTCATTGGCTTTGAATGAGGTTTACAGTCCCAGGTATAATTTTCTTCCAGTGGAGTGGGCATCACATACAGTGAGAAATCAACTGGTTACCATCAGAATAGTTGTGCCCTGTGGCCAGTGGTTACATCTTGCCCAGCTACCTGATATTATGTCATGGAGAGTCCACAGTTGGGGGAGATCGTTGATTATTTTTCTCCAGCAGCTTATATAACACTTTCCAGCACTATGAAGTTCTTAGTGTTTTTTGTAGCTCATTCTGAAACAAACAAAAATAAGCAAACCATGAACTTCTAATTCTTACCCTATAATATTATAGAATTTAAAGATCTAAGTCATAATGTCAGCAATCTTTATTTGAATCAGAAGCTGCTATCAAGAGGTAAACATCCCTAAGTTTATTCCTTGAGTATGAATTACCCAGCATGTCCTTACTGAAACGAGAATCCCTTTGTGTGAGTTTCTAGTAAGAGAAAATACTGCATACAAAGTAGAAAACCTGAATGTCTGTCTCTTCAATATAAAGAACAAGGCTTGGCAATGATTTCTGAGTAAGGGGAAGATTAAATGGATAATTAGTGTTCTAATAAAAAAAATAAAGGAAATTGCTCTAAGCAGAGGTGTGGGTTTATATTCCCTGGGGAGAAATAAAGAAATGCACAGATAGGATACTAATAGGCCAAAGACTCACCCAAGATCAGCTCGGTCAGCCAATAAATGTATTAAAGTTCCTATATAAGCATGGACAAGAGATTATTTACAGACATATGGGTGAGGGGATATATATATATATATATATATATATATATATATATATATATATGTTAACTTATACAGGAGCACTGATAAGTAATTTCCTACAGAAGCATGGGTGAGGAGATTCTCTTAGGAGCACAAATAAAAGAATATTTAGTGGAGCACATTAAAGAGTTACTTGCAGAAGAATTAGCAACGTACGGTGCAGCTCTTCAGGCCTCCCTCTCCCTCCACATGAAGACATTAATAGTGCAAGTCTCTCAAGAATCTCCTCCCTCCATTTAGAAACATTAGCAGTGAAAATCTGAGGAGGGTCTTGATTGGTTAATCACAACAGCTCCGATTCAACGGGAAACATCTGCAGAACAAGAGGGGGCGGTCAGGAAGACAGGCGAATGGCAGGACTGGTTTCCACAGCAACAATCTGTCCTGAAGAGGACAGCACCCTAGCAAAGTGAGAGTGGCAGGGAAGGAAGCGAGGAGAGAGGCGGAACATGAGGATCTAGGGTGCTTAGGAGTTCTTATGTAAGGACTTTCCTATGAGAATCTGGGACATGGGTCTCTGTTACCTAAAATGGGATCATGGAGGTTAAGCGACCTCAAAAGCACAATTGAAGGCAAATATCAATAACTCTTCTGAATTCTAACTTGAAGAGTCTGTTAAGTGCTGGAAGACATCCCTTCTTTGTTGTGTATATCATTAATATATTGGATACATGAGCACCCTATTTGGCAAAGGAATTCTACAAGTATTGCTTGATTTTTTTTTTTTTTTTTGGCATCTACTAAGAAAAGATTTACTAAGACCATTTATCTGAAAGCCTCTGTGTAAACCATGCTGTCTAAAGAAAAATGTTTTCTCACATTTATTGGGTATCAGTGTCTCATAAAAGGTTGTTCTTATTCACATCCACATTAGACAATCATTCTTATTTTTCTCAAGAGCAGTATGTCAGATTTTAACTTTATATGCAATAGATTAAACCTGGACACCCATAGTAACCAAAAATAACAGTGACTTTGATAGGGCTGTCACATCAGCCCCAAGGACCAGATCAGACATAGTGATGAGTGCACACCCTGTGCCAGACCCAATGATGATGAACGATTTCAGAAGAGAGGGACTAGCCTTGTGTGTTAACCTCTCATCTTTAATTTTAATTTTAAGATTTTTTTACAAGTGTGTGTGTGTGTGTGTGTGTGTGTGTGTGTGTGTGTGTTCACACTCTGTACACAGAAGAGAGTGCTGATTGCAGGGAGCAGCTCTCTTTGTCACCAGCCTAGGGAATGATGATGCCCACATTGACAGTGGGTCTTCCCACCCAATCTAGAGATTCCCTCACGGGCATGACCTGAAGCCAATTTTCATGGTGACTCTAGATCCTGTCAAGTTAACGATTAATATGAACCACTAAGCACGGCCTTCTAAACATTTCTAGTATATGTTAGCAAGTTATTTCCTTTACATATGCCAACTTATTATTTGTATCTGGCACGGAGGAGAAGGCCTTTTCAGAGTTGTATGCAGCACGCTCCTCTCTCTAAGTAGGGTGATTTGAATGACAGTGGGATTGTACTAGTCATGTCATTATCTACAAATGTAACACAATATCATGTTTTATGCTCCAAATAGCTCCAACCTGTATTTGTCAATTACCCTTTAGCAAAGCTGGCGGTATTATCTGCCAATTCAAGTCATTTATTTAAACAGGTGTTACTCAATACGATTCACATTACTTTGAGTAGTGGAGTGAAACTTGTCCCTCTCAAATGGTTATAATAAATACCTTCTGTTTATCATTAATTTTATTTTCATTGCTATTACTTTCTTGGTTTTAGTTTTTCTTAGTGCATGAATGCAGGCTTTCCTTTTAATATACAGTATACTCACAGTTTCATTCTCTTCATTGATACTATGAATCTAAAACTAAGTCTCCTTGGGATTGTACTAGGAAGTGTTTATGCTGTATTCATCCCACAGCAGGTACCAAATCGGTTCTTAGGGGTAGAATTTCCCCCTCCCACCTTTTCTTCAATTTCTTGTGAGATTGAAGGCAAAGCACTCGCATATACCCTTGGTTGCTCCTGATGGTACAATGATGTGCTTTTGTTCTTATTGGCACAGTCATCCTGCCCTTTATCTTTTTTCTCTCTCAGTTGTTTTTAAAAACTGAATCAAGGAAAGATCAAGGTGACTTGGAAACTCAGCATGAGAAAATACAGTGGGGCCAGAAGGAGCTTGGCACCAAGACTACCTAGGATCAAATCTTGACCACAGATCTCCGTATATCGTCACCTGGCTTTCTCCTGTAAAGTGGAGGAGTCGTGACAATGTCTCCAAGATTATTGTGAAGATTAAACAAATCCAGTGGACGTCTGCTGCTGCACGCTACATCGACTTTCGTTGTTTCAAAACAAGTTGATATTGAATATGTGACGTAATTCGGGAGGCAAGAAGTTATTAGCTGGGGTGTTGAAATTCTACATCTCTCAGGAAGTTGTGGTCAAATAGGTCGATAGCTGCCTGGTGCTGTGGCCATCCCAAGTCTCTCTAGGGTTGGAGGGGCCACTTCCAACGACCATTCAAGTGACTGGTAAATCACCACTAACTTCTGTCAGGAGACCTAAGCTCCTTGCCACTTGGGTTTCTTCCAAGGACTATTTGAGTGTCCCACCAACATGGCAGCTGCCCTCTGGGTGTCCCAGGAAAGCAAACAAGCAAAGAGCCATCTCAGGCA
>JADRCC010557463.1:0-10641 GCA_019843855.1 Hylomyscus alleni | reverse complement strand
CCAGCTCACCATGGCAATGCCACTTCAGGAGAGACGGTCCTTGATTTTATAAGAAAAATAAACTGAGCAAGCCACAAAAACAAGCCAGGTAACATGAGTTCCTCTGTAGCATCTGCTTCCATTGCTACCCTGACTATAACATAGAAATATAAGCTAAATAAACTGTTTACTTCTCCAAGTTGATTTGCTTATGGTGTTTTTTTTCTTAGCAGCAGAAAACAAACTAGGATAAAAATATTTGCCTTGTACTTAAAATCATTAAGATATTATTCCAATGGGAAAGACAGAAAAGAAATAAAAACTATGATATACTTTGTATTTCTAATTATATACATTACTATAATATTAACATTACTAAAAAGAATTTAAATAATCCCTAATGCCTATTATGGATTAGTCAATTAAGTATTATTGTTTGGTTACTCCATTCCTTTAATACTATAATTGTTTTCAGTGACAGAAACTGTGCTGAGATACATTATACATGCTTATTCCATTTGCTTTTCATAAGATAAAATGGGTTGAGAGCATCACCCTCGTTGTATTCAATAAAAGAAACAAATCTGAAGAGATTAAGTCACTAGTTAAGTGCTTCCAGATCTTGAACAGAATGCCTTAGAATATAAACTATAAATTATATTCTTTTGTAGTTGAAAAACTATTCATATGTGACAAAAACACATTGATTAATTGCTTATGAACATATAGTGCCCTTTATTTTAAAATATCAACAACCATTCCTCATCGTTATCACATAAATGGTAACACCCCATTAACACTTGAAAAATGTCAGACCCTAAGAGGTCAAAGAGCTTGAGATCTCTGCCACATAATGATTTTCAGGAGAGGAGGCAGAGAGGAGGCAGAGACAGTAGCTTGATTCTCAGTGATTTTAAATATTTGGAAACCTTTTTGTAATAAAATTTAGGGTGGAGACATCACTCAAAGATTGTCCATCTAGCCTGTAGCCAAGATTTTAACTTGTCTCGAGTCTCCCAGGGAAGTTGTTGGGTAGGTTCAAATTAATCATGCCTTTAGTATGGCCCACATATTACATATGAGAGATACTTAATATGTTTCACCCCATTTAAACTTCAGGGCACCTCTGGGAAATAGTTACTAATTTCATAATATAAGAAAAATCTAGATTAGTAAGACAAAGTCATTTTCTCAAGGTCACATAACTGATAAGTGATAAAATTGGTATTGAAAGCAATGTTACTCAACACTAGAGCATGCCCTGCCTCTTTACCACACATTCAGTAAGCATCCTGATAACCCTACAATATTGATAGTCATATCCAGGTAGGCCTTGTAAGCTCTAAGAGTATATTCATACACGTGATTGCTATTTAGTTTTTCTAGTGTTGGGGAGCAAATATATTTTCCATAAAATTTAGTATGTACTTGGGAAGAGCCTAAAATCCCTCAGCCACTCGATTATTACAAATAAGTGGCCAAACATGAATCTTCATCCTGTTTAATGGAAAAAGTATTCTTCCCATGAGATTGAGCAAAGTCAACTAGTCACAGGAGAAGGACACTAATATCTGAAAGATGTCTGCTGGTCATCACCTGTGAGCCTTCTTTATATGCTTTTATGTGAGTAAGGTAATGCCTAGGAATGACGTCACAGTTTAATTAAACATATCCTCAAAATGAACTTCTCCATCTCATCAGCACACACATCCCTAGTTTACAGCTCTATCTCTCCAGCAAACTCTGGTCTACCTAACAGTCAATACAATGCCAAATAACACCACTTAATGCTTGCAACATCAAGAGTTGAAGGTAGTTAGTGATCAAATACATAGGAAACACATAGACTAAGTATATTAATAAGTAAATGAACAACTATAGATGATCAGCCATAGTCACTTTAAGCAATCATCATGCTAAATGTTGTTGGTCACTATTTTCTATATGAAACCTGTACTACAAGACAAGATTTGGAGTCTGTAAACATGTTTTAAAAGGATTTTTACAAAAACAAAGGCAGTTGCATTAGAACATATACATGTATGCACCTGCATACAAACATTAAAAACACACACATATTCAGAAGGATGGACCTCAAAGTGCCAATATCTTGTATTTCATCCATGCAATGATACTCGCTGATGTTCTCTCTAGACCCTCTTCAACACCTTCCTCATCATTCTCTTTTGCAATTGCTGGTCTGTGCTCAGGGGTCCCCATTCATCCCCATTTGTAACGTTTTCCATTATGTTTTTATTGCCTTTGACTGCTCTTGTTGGGACCTCAGATACTAAAATCTGGCCACCATCGAGCCCTACACCTGTTTTTACCCTACATACTTTACCATATCAATTTAACACACAAATTTGGGGATTTCTGGAGCTAGCAGTTTTTGGGGGAAAATAATCCCTTTGAAGTGGATGCTTCTGTGGGTTTGAGATGGCAAATTACAATTGTAGGCAGCAAGTGCCCATTATGCAAAACAGAAACAAAGTACATCCATCTTCTGTAAGGTTATGTTTTACTTTAACTGTTGACTTTAACTTTAACCTAGGTTGGTGTTTTCAATTGGATGTGGTCATCCATGAAGCTGGTTTTATAGCCTTGAGAATTCACTGAGTCAAAAATTATTATGGCTGCATTTTTTTGCAAAGGCTGAATAATTTTATTGCCCTCAATGAGATTGGTAGCTGAGGAAGCCGAGGCAATGATGAAAATAATTAAATCATGTGCTTCAGGGCACAAAGCAATCAAATGCAGATGAAGAGAGAAATTTTGCATTCCCTTCCAATCCTTTTGACCTCCTTCTCCCACCAGCTCCCCCTCCACCACCCCGAGCCTGATACAACCACTGTCTAAGAAGACCAAACAACTGTGCCTTTCACTGGCAACTTAGCGAGTTGTCGTTGCTTTAGCCAAACAGGATTGGATCCAGACAGTAAGAAGATGAGGTTCTGCCAGAGACAAGCTTTATTTCCTTGGCTCTTTTCTCCCTTAGCTGACTGAGTAAGGACTTTTACTAGCATTATTTCTTATAATTAATTGTTTCACTTCACTGATCAAAAGCTGCTTCCAAATCTGATCCAAGGACAAACACAGTCCCTGAAATTCATGGATCTTGACATTGCAAGGCCCATAAACTGCCAATGAGAGAAGGCTGGACTTGGGCAGAAATGCCTTTGGTGCCCTTTCACAGACCATAATCCACTCTCTGTATAGAGCAATGGAAATGTCTGGCTACAGCTATACAGAGGAGACTTCAATGTTCCTGCCTTTGAATTCTCAAATGAACAATGCACTCTTACCTAACACTGTGCACATAGCTTTTCAGAAAAAAAAAAAAAAAAAGGTATCCTTGTCCTTGCAATCTATTGATCATTTGTAGGTGACTTAAAAGAGGAAATCATTCTCCTGGAGACATTAAATGGGTTTTTCTACTATGATGTCATAGTGCATGAAGGATTAAAGTCAGCCTGTTTTCATTATAGTTTAAAGATTGCATTATATTCAGATGTTTTCCTTTCTAATTCTTATACATATTTATTTTAAAACATCAAAGGAATCATACTCACTAAGAAGACAATCAGATTCGATGGAAGACAAGATGACTTTGTCATGGTTTCACAGTAATGATTTCAGTAAATATAGATTTCAATAAATTTCAATAAAGATAAATTCACTAGTCACCCTTTTCTATGTTATGGGTCAGCACATGGGCTGTAGGTCTTGAGGTTAGTTTTCAACATTCTTTATCACTGTGAATAGACAGCTCCTCCAAAATGCAACAGTCAATCATTGTTAGATGATAGTTTTGATGACTGTCTACAGGAGATCTCTCCCATAGCTTTGTGTTCCTAACCATTTCTTCTGTTAATTGGCTGCTAAACAGAACTACAGCTCTTTCCAACTTGAAAACTCGGCTGAATAGAGGTCTAGTTTTAGAGGAAATCAGAGATTCAAGGACTATATGTGTCTATGAGGAAGAAGTGCAAAGGGCCAGCAAGTCAACCCACTGGGGACACTGGATACCAGTGAAATATGCATTAGCAGAATTATATTTTTATCAGGGAGTTTCAATGACCCACCAGGACCACTCCCTATATACTCTTGATCTGGAATCCCCTGGAGGTTCCCTAAATCATGCATAGCTCTCATGCAGCCTGCCTTTCTTCCTCTATTGAGAAATATTTTCTGGGAGGAAAGACTTTCTGGCTATTATGAATTGTTTCTGAACCCTATGAACCTTTAAGGTACAGAGGTAGACAATGGATTATGAAACAGAATAGCTACGATTTGCTCAAATCATCAGACCTTTTGATATTTGTATTTCTGGGAAAACAATTATTTATAAATATGAAATTTTATTAAATACTTTCTCTAGAATATATCTTAGAGGAAAGTGATTTTATTTGCTTATTTATAAAAACAATGTGTACAAGAACAGTGAAATTCTTCTTCAATAATTTCTACAGGGAAGAAAGATCTAATTCTCACCTGATTAAATGGTTCTTCACTAAATTTTCAATGTAGATGTTTAGGGTGTGGGAAGAAGTAATGTTATTAGGATGGGAAATTATTTGCATGGAGTACTTCATTTTAGGAGACAATAAAATATGAATATATAAGGCTTCAGATTCATTTAAACACCCATGCTTCTAACAACCCATCTCCAACAGCATTTATAAGGCTCCTCGAAAGGAAGATTGGAGGTCAATCCTCTTTATGCCATTATTTCTTTCAGTCCCTTGTGCCTAATTAATTTCTCTTCAGGACAAATATCATTCAAAGACATCTTCTGCAGAAGGCGATAACAAATGAAGACATACCTCATTTTTTTCATTAAAAAATTAACTCAAAACTCTTTTCATTTGAACCCACTACATCAGTTTCCCACCCATCCCAATTTTCTCAACATCCAGTATACCAAAGTATACATTCCCATTGCTGTCATCAGAAATAACCAAAAACTTTGTGACTTAAAATAATATGAATTGGTTACTTTACAGTTCAGGAGCTGGGACAAACAACTTGCATCTTAGTAGGTTAAAAGTGGAGTTATTGTCAGACCTGTGCTGCTTATGGGGGGGGTGTCCTTGGAGAGACTCCACATGTATGTCTTCCCATCTTACAAGAGCCACCTGCATTCCACGGTGCATGGTCTCCTCCTCCATGTTCAAAGTTCGTAGCCTTAAACTCTGTCCTTTAAACTATGTATGTCAAATACTTTCACATCTGTATTTCTGAGCTTTGAAGAAAGCTTTGCTATGAAGACCTTTGTCATTCTATTTGGTTTACCTGGGTAATACAGAATAATGCTCTCATTCAGGATTTTTACCTTGATCACATCTACAAAATCTCTTTTGCCACATAAACATACTTGGGTATTAAGATATGGGCATCTTTAAAACTCATAATCTATCTACTTTGTATAATAATGTCTGACAGACAGTAGATAATTAATACACATAAACTCCATTAACTATAAAATATAGAAAATATTTATCACAGTGAGGTTATAATTTATATAACAAAAATTATTATTCCAAGTTTTTTCAAATCAACATACTTAAAATTAGATAATTTTGAAATATTTTATATCCATGAAATTCTAATACCCTATCCTCTAATAAGATATTTATTTCTCTTATAATTCATATTTTGTGAGATGACTTAATGAAACACAGTATCATTTATGCAAAGAAACAGTTACTTTTACTATAATGCTGAGTTATGACAATTTTAGGCAGCAATTTAGTGCTTAATATGCATTAAATGGTACAGCCTTTATGTAAAAACATAGATTTGCATCTATATGTAAACAAAAAATTGAATCTATATTGCATTGGGAAAATTATAAATTCTTTTTATTCTCAATTTAATTTGGGGCTTTAATAGAATTTTTTCCTATGGCATCAAGGGTACTACGATAATGATGTATGCGGTGCTGAGGTCAAAATACCTAACATACTATCTATGTGTCTTCATCCATATTGTTATAGTCTGACCCAAGAAGCCCTGGTCCTCTCCTATAGAGAGGAATAATAATGGTATAATAGCCTTCTTATACCATTGACTCTTTTCCTTAAAGGTTATTCACCACCTAACATCTAGAGCAACTGAGTAATTGATAACAGCTTATATATACACTCTACTTTTTAATGGATTTCCAAACTTCAAAATTCTAAGTCTGGCCTTGAACCTCTTTTGTGAGCTGAATTCCATGTTCCTGTGTAGCCCCTCTCCAGGACACAATCTCCTCATGCATTTTATCTTTAAATAACCACAGTTCACAGAGTTACGTACAGTCCTTCACATGCCCAGTCAGTCTCAGCCTGCATATTCTCATCATTATTTAACTCTCAGTCAAATAAAATGTTTCAGGCAGGCTTGTTAGAGTGGCTATCATCTCCTTTTGTGGTTCTCCAGAATTAGGTATGTATGCATAATTCTTAATAAGCCATAATTCATATTTTAAATAACTAGCAGATAATAAACACCATTAAATGTTTAAATCTAGTTATTCATTGTCTACAAACTCCATGCAGGTAAGCATGTTACTCATTTTCTTTAACACTGGCCCACACGCATCACACAGATACAATATCAATAAACAGTGCTGATAAGTAGTTGAGAAATGAATCAATGGTACAATAAAACCCAAAGAGCCTCTTAAGTAAAAACAGAGACATGTATCTGTTATCAATGGGAAAATGATAAATTCTTTTTTATTCTCTGTCTAATTTGGGGCTTTAGTAGAATGCTTTCCTATAGAATCAAGGGTATGACAATAATGGTGTTGTCTCACATAATGTATGCAAGATCTCTTGAGAAGCACAATCAAACTGTAGGATTAACTCAAGGCAGCTGAATTTGGGGGCAAGGGTTATAGGGAAGAAACCTGGTTGGTGTTGTCCTGATTTGAGATATTCAAATGTTCTTCTGAAATGTTTCTCTTTGGATAGACACCTCTCTGTTCTTCACAAGCTTATAATAGAAATATATGCTTAGAGGACAGGCCAGATAGGAGATATCTAATATTTGAGTGCTGGCTAAAGACATGGAAGTGTAACTACCATCTTTAACCTGATTTAGCATATACTAAAGAGGACGAGAGTGTTGGAGGAGATCTACAATGTCCAGTCCAGTCCAGTCCATCAAGATGGAAAAAAGCAAGAAGAATGTGAAAAAGAACCCTGGAGGGAAATACACATAATTATTTGCCTTCCTGTATCTTTTGTTTATTTACTTAGTTCTTAGACTGCTATGGAAGGAATGTACATGACTGCTTTCTAAATCATCCCTCTAGATATGACCTCACTGCTTTGCAGAATATATTCTACAGTACTGTTCTGGGGTAACTACGCTCAAACTAAATCTGGTGATGCCAATATAATATCTAATGGTTTTCAGTGTCTTGTTTTAATTGGTAGATGATTCAATCTTTTTTTTATTTTACTTTCAATTAATTTCTTTTTGTTTTGTTTTGTTATTATTGGATATTATTCTTTATTTACATTTCAAATATTTTTCCCTTTCCAGGTCTCCCCTTGAGAATCCCCCTATCCCATGCCCCCTCTTCCTCTGCCTCTTTAAGGGTGCGCCCCTACCCACCCACCCTCTCCCATCTTCCATCCCTGGCATTCCCCTACACTGGGGCATTAAACACCCTCAGGCTCAAGGGCCTCTCCTCCCACTGATGTCCAACAAGGCCATCCTCTGCCACATATGTGGCCAGCACCATGGATCTCTCCATGTGTATTGTTTGATTGGCAGTCCAGTCCCCAGGCGCTCTGAGGGCGGGGGAGGGGGGGTTGGCCTGTTGACACTGTTGCTCCCTCCATGGGGTTGCAAACCTCCTCAGCTACTTCAGTCCCTTCTCTAACTTCTCCATCGGGGACCCCTGTGCTCAGTCCAAAGAGGGAAGACCTTTGGGGAACTGATAAATCTGCTTTCTCGAGTTGATTAATATGATGTATAAAGAGATAGAGGTTGCACCTTTTCATCCGCCTCTGTATTTGTCAGGCTCTGACAGAGCCTCTCAGGAGACAACCATATCAGGCCTCTATCAGCAAGTACTTCCCAGCATTCAAAATAGTGTTCCGGTTTGGTGGCTGTATGTGGGATCCCCAGGTAGACCAAAATGTGGATGTTTTAGTGCTTCTTAGAAGGTAAACAAAATACTCACAGGAGGAAATATGGAAACAAAGTATGGAGCAGAGACTGAAGGAAAGATGATTCAATCTTACCGAGGCCTGAAAGAACTCATGTCTCATGTATGTCACCTTTCCTTCCATGTCCCAGTTTCTCATTTTTTTAGACTAATTATTACTCCTCAGAATGATGTGTCACTGTGTTTCCTATATAGTATGTTCATCCCACATACTTTTAAAGTTAATTTAGTGTGTACGTGAATGAAGGTGTTTGCATACGTTACAGAATGCATATAGAAACAAGAAGGCAAGTTCTCTGTGACCCCATTCCTGGGGAAATGGGAATAAGCATAGGCAGACCACAGTAAGGATAGCATCAAAGTCCACCTTGATAACCCAGCCGCAAGCTTTATTGCAGCTGCTTACAGGAGGAAGTGTGAGGAGCAAAAGTGATTCAAAAAGAGCTGTATCTCAAAGTTCCATTCCAAGTCATGAAAGTGGAAATCTAGATCTGAGGACACAATTTGCAGGCAGCTAGATAAGTTAACTACTTAAGGCAGTTCAGGTGGTTCTTTAAGCATCTTGTTGCCTGAGAGTCCCTCTCAGTAGTACTAACTGGTTACATAAATTTGAGGATGGTAAGGCCTAATGGTTTGGTCCATTTCTAAGACTTTCCAATGGTTTGGAGATGCTCACAATCTTCCCTTTAGAACACTCTGAGTCTTAAAAGGTTTCTGTCTAAACTACAACATTTAGTCACAAAGAAAGTTTCTGTATGACTACAACTTTCTGAAATCAGAAGTCCATTCTCTCCCAAGCCCATCGTGGTACCCAGGAATCAAACTCAGTGCATCAGACTTGGATGCAAGTAGTGCTTTTTATCAGCAGAGCTATCTTGTCTGTCCAGTACCTCTTTTCCAGTTGTTCCTAGACCCAACTTCCTTACAGTCAAATCTCAGAATGCTTCCTCTGTGGAGCATCATGCCATTTCACCCCAGTACAGGAAAAGCTCAGGTTTCCTTTGCTGCATATTCTTAGCACGCTACACTTCTGCTCTTTAACATTTACCACAAATGCAATTAAATGCCAGATTTGTAGTAGGCTGGTTAAACTTAGCATGCCTCAGAGGCTGATGCTGCAATGCTTTGGAAATTAAAAGCATTAACTTCAGAGAACATCGTTTTCATTCAACGCCAGACTCCCTAGCAGGTTTATCTTACACCGTGTAAGCTCAATAATGATACATGGAAAGGTAAACTGAACACAGGTATTTATTGGCTGCTAATTGTTTTTCACATATAGATCTCCTTTTCACATTTGAGTGACTTATTCTTCCTCAACAGTTATACATGGGGACTATGGTCTGAATGTCCTTCCAAAGCAAGTGGAAATCTTAGTGGAAAATGCAACTCTCATTGTGGTGGTATTAAGAGGGAAGACCTTCGGGGAACTGATAAATCTGCTCTCTTGAGTTGATTAATATGATGTATAAAAAAAGCCAGGCGGTGGTGGTGCACGCCTTTAATCCCAGCCCTTGGGAGGTAGAGGCAGGCGGATTTCTGAGTTTGAGGTCAGTCTGGCCTACAGAGTAAGTTCCAGGACAGCCATGGCTATACAGAGAAACCCTATCTTGAAAAACCAATATATATATGTATAAACAGATAGAGGTTGCAACTTTTCTAATGTTGACCTGTTTGCATCTGAGGGCACTGTGTTTGTCCTCTCTAGAGGCTGCAGCCATTAGGAGTCATTTAGGGGTGGGGGCACTCAAATCCTTCTCAGATATTGAATTGGTTAGTATCTGATCTTAGAATTCTACCCCCTAGAACTATGAAAAATACAATTTTTAATAAGTTACTCAATCTAAGCATCATAATCAAAAATATTTAACAATCACTCCAAACTGCAGTAATCAAATATCTGAATTAAACTCACACATCTTAGTGTCAATCCTAGCTCCAGATTGTTTTAAATTTTCATGTTTACACCAATGTAAAATTTCCAGTTCTACCTAACTTTAATTCTTTTACTTTTTTATATTTAAGTATTTCATATGTGAGCATCATGTTTAAATCATTCACACACATCCTTCTTCCACTCCAACTTCCTCCATGTCACCCCGCCAATGTCACTTTCAAATCCATGACTTCATTCTGTAACTATTATTTCTATACATGTACACATGCATACATTCATATATAAGAGGTGAAAGATACACTTATGTGTGGATATAAGGATAAGCATTTAGAATATTGTTAGAAGTTATATTGCTTTAAGGAAACAGCAATAGTTGATTCCGCTTTATTGAGTTGATGTGGTAGATGTGAGCGAGATGATGACACAACCTCTCTATCATCCCATCAACCCTAGGGAGTGGGCTGTTTACAGTACCAGCATGAACTGGTTCAGACATGCAAGCCTTAAGTCCAATTTAGACAACTGTTCATTAACCTCAAGATAAAAGTATCACTACTGCACCATTAGGAATAACTTGTGCCGGTTATCCTGGTGG
>JADRCC010557460.1:0-11523 GCA_019843855.1 Hylomyscus alleni | reverse complement strand
TCTCTCTCTCTCTCTCTCTCTCTCTCTCTCTCTCTCTCTCTCTCTCTCTCTCTCTCTGTGTGTGTGTGTGTGTTCTGCTCTGCTCTAGACAGCTTTTTATTGCTATTCTAAAAACTCTCTAGTTGAGACAGCTCTCTCTGCTAGTAAAAATTGTAAAAGATAAATGAAGATAGCTCTTTAGTTTTCTGACCAAAGTCAGAAAAAGTTGCTGTAAAAAATTATTGAATCTTCCAATCAAGTCAGAAAATCTGTTAGAGAAAATTATTGAAGCACTGATTCCACTCTCCAGACATCAACAGATAGTCAATTCTCTCTAGAGAAAATTCTCAAGAACTGCCATCACTTTCTGCTAGCTCACCTCATCCGGACCCAAAGCCAGGTTTTCATTTACTATCAATTCAGTCATTTACTTCAGGTTTTCCTTTGATTATTCCATGAAGCAGCATTCCATGACCTCCTCCCCCCCTGTTCCAAGAGAATGTCCCTATTCCCCAACCCCACCAGGTCTTCCCACTCCCTGGGGCCTCCAGTTTCTGGAGTCCTGTCCCTCAACTGGAGGTAGACTCTACAAGTCCCCCCTCCCCACCGTAGAGCACTTCATCCCAGGTCCCTCCCTTTGAGTCCTGAGAGTCTCTCACCTTTCAGGTCTCCATTACATTCTAGAGGGTGCCCCATACCTCCTTGCCTCCCAAGATTGCCTGTTTCTACTCTCTTTCCTCTTTAATGGATATTTTATTTATTTACATTTCAAATGTTTTCTCCTCTCCTGGTTTCCCCTCCACAAACCCCCTATCCCATTTCCCCCTCCCCTTGCTTCTATGAGGGTGCTCTTCCACCCACCCACCCACCCTGACCTCCCTGCTCTGGCATTCCCTTACACTGGGGCATGGAGCCTTCACAGGACCAAGGGCCTCTCTTTCCATTGACGCCCCCACAAGGCCATCCTCTGCTATATATGCAGCTGGAGCCACGAGTCTCTCCATGTGTACTCTTTGGTTGATGGTTTAGTCCCTCTGAGCTATGGCAGGTTGGGGTGGGGGTGGGTCTGGTTGGTTGATATTGTTGTTCTTCGTACAGGATTGCAAACTCCTTCAAACTCCTCCCATTCTTTTTCTGCTACCCCTCAGGGCTTCAGTACTGCCCTCTCCCCTGTCAATATCTGATCATGTCCCCCCTCTTCTCCTCACTGGCCCCTTTCCCTCCCTCTGCTGCCACCCACCCCATGACTGCTTTCTTCTCCTTTCCAAGTGGAATTGAGGCATCCTCACATCCTCATTTGGGTTCTTTGACTTGTTAATAAGTGAATAAGTATAAGTATCCTAGAGAGAATTTAATGCATAAAGAAGTACATCAGTTATATGATTGTTTTACATACTATTTGATGTTGTTCTTTGAAAAACCTCCATTATGACTTTGGCAATGATTACAATCGTTTGCATCCCTGTAGTATAAACAGTTCTCTTTTGTTTATTTTCTCACTAGAATTTATTCCTATTTCTTTCCTTTTTTTTTTTTGTTTTTTGTTTTGTTTTTTGTTTTTTGTTTTTGTTTTTGTTTTGTTTTCTTTTGTTTTGCTTTTCAAGACAGGGTTTCTCTGTGTAGCCCTGGCTGTCCTGTCCTGGATCTCACTTTCTAGACCAGGCTGGCTTTGAACTCAAATCTGCCTGCCTCTGCCTCCCTGCCTCCCAAGTGCTGGGATTAAAGGCATACACCACCACTGCAGGTCCTATTTCTTTTCCTAATGACTGTTACTCTGACAGGATGAACTGGAATCCCAGTATGTCTTTGATTTGCATTTTTCAAATGCCTGAAGAGACAGAGCACTTTTCTGCTTGTTTTGGGCAATTTATATTTTGTCTTCAAGTGCTGTCTCTTCATTTCATCAGAATATTTATTGACTGGAGTGTTTGATTTCTTGTGTTTAGCTTTCTCATTTCTTTATATAGTGTAGATATTAATCCTCCATCAGATTCATAACTTGAAAAGAATTTTTTGCAATTCTGTAGGCTTGACAAGTAACATTAAAGTCATAGATGTCCAATAAACAATACCTACAGGACTGCCTTATCCCAATAACTATTCATTTGCAAACTCATTAATATAGCAATGTCACAAATCATTTGTTTTTAAGTGCAAATACAAATATAAGAATCCATTTAGTACAAATTTGGTATTGCAGGTTTTTTTCATTAATTTCAGCAATTTGCTGAATCATGAAAATTCCATTTTTAGTTTATTTGCACATATGTGTCTATAGTCTTCCTTTCTGTTGACCAATGAGAAATGCTTCTAGAGGTAGGCAGATTTCTGAGTTCGAGGTCAGCCTGGTCTACAGAGTGAGTTCCAGGACAGAGTTACACAGAGAAACCTTGTCTCGGAAAAAAAGAGAAATGCTTCTAGTTTCCTATTTCACTAGAAGTTATTATAAAATGAAAACTTACAGGGTTCTTCATGAGCACATAATCCTAGATTACCAATCTATACATACACAAACTCAGTATGATGGCTTTGCTTAGAAAAAGAAAGCCTTTAGCTCCAAAATCCAAAGTTTTCATATAAATCAGGAATCATTTCCTAGGGTGCAGCTCTGGGAGAGAAAGGTAGATTGCTAACAATATAGTTATTGGCAGAAAATTATCTGACATTGATGTATACAGCAATTCAAAGCTATGGCTTAAAGGCTCAGCCCTTACTTCACTAGCCTTTATACAACAGAACTAATGCTCATTTATGTAATCATCCATGGACTGCAGAAACCATACTCAAGCAGTAAGTCCAGGAAGATGGAAAATGCTTCCTATGATTGTTAGGGACACACTCTTTAGTAAAATGAGATTCCTTTTTGGAAGATAAATCTGAGTGTCTCCCAAAACTTTTAAACCTCAAATCACAAATGATGTTTACACATTTTAGTTCCCACACTTACATTTAACATATAATAAGCAAAAATATCCAAACTCATTCCAGAAATAAAAGGCAAAAAGCTGTCTTGCAACTTGTCTGCCTTTTGTAAAATTGGTTTACCTGAGAACATGTTTTAGAACCAAAGGCAAACATTCAATTAAAACACTTACTTGTATAAATATTGTACAGAAATCAGACTCTCTTTTTGGAGAAAAATGTGAAAGATAAACTGTATATAAAGACAGGAAAGTATCCATGGGTCTGTAACAAAGCCTAATAAAGGTCTGTGATCTGCAGTATTAGTCAAACTTGAACAGCTCAGTGGATCAGTACTATCTTTTAATCGTTGCTTTGCCAAACTACTGAAGCAAAAGAAGCAGCTTTTGCACACAGGAAATTCAAGGATATTAATTCATACTGACTGTGCTTGAGATAGTTGTAACTGTGTTAGTGTCAAGGTCATGGCAGAGAGATGCGCATATGCCTCCCCGGCAACTGTACAGAAAAATATATATTTCCCATGCACAGTCTTTAGGAATAGTCATCTCCAGAGAACATGTGTTTAATGACAGTTCCATCTTACACATATTTAGTAAGGTTTTAAAATTATTATTTGTAGGTTTCATGCAAGAACACTTGAACAAGCCCTTAGATTTTAATTACACAAGTTCAGAGATCTATGCTGAATTTTTTTCTAATCTTTAGAGATATATGATGTTGGTAGATTTCAAAGGTACAAACTAATCTGCACAGTTGGGGTGCTCTGTGCTATCCAAAGATCATGAAATTAATGAGGTCAACTTAAAAGAGGCCAAATTTTCTTGAACTGGTTTGGATTTGAGCAAAAATAACTGATTCTCATGTATTCTTAAAACATTTTTATTAGAATTATTTAATTTTATGATACCAGTTTAAAGGTTAGTTGAAATATATCTCTCGCAGAGACTCCTACTCTCCTTCCCTCCCTCCTCTACTTCCTTCCCTTCCTCCAATTCTCAAAACAAAGTTTTAACTTTAATTCTTTCCTCATACATTCCATTTGACCACAGTTTCCCCTCCCTCTACCCCCCCATATCATTCCCCCATGTTCCCTCTCCCCCAGAGAGGGCTCCTCTATTTCCCTTTAAAAAAGAAAAGAAAAGAAAAGAAAAGAGTAGGCTCTCCCACCAACCATGGCCTAAAAAGATCCAGTAAGTCTGGGCATAAATTCTCACATCTGAACTGGACAAAGGCAACCAGCAACTCATTAGAAAGAAAAGAGTCCTAAGTACAGGCAAAAGAGTCAAAAACACCCCACTCCCACTGTTGGAAGAACCACAAGCTCAGGCCCATACAGGGTCCAAGTTTGTTGCTTTGGTTTCTGTGAGCTCTTATGAGTCCTGTTTAGTTGATGCTATGGACTGTGTTCCCATGGTGTTCTTAACTTCTCTGGCTCCTGCAGCCCTTCCTTCCCTTCTGTTGGGGGGTTCCCGTGGTTCTGCCTAGTATTTGCCTGTGGGTCTCTGGATCTGTCCCCATCTATTCCTGGAAGGCAATCTTGTGATGACAATTGAGCTATGCACTGATATGTGAGTATAACAGAAAATCATTAGGAAGGATTTCATTGACTTTTTTTGCCAGTTGTGGTTGGTTCTATCCTGGGTCTCTGGGCTTGTCCTCCCTCTGGCTCTTGGCCATGTAAGCAATGACAACCCTGGGCTCCCTCTCATGGCATTGGCTACAAGTTGAACCAGTCAAAAGTTTGCCATTAAAACAATTATGGTGCTACCATTGCCCCAGCATGTCTTGCAGGCAGGACAGATTGTTGGTTGAAGGTTTTGAGTCTGGATTGATGCCCCAATCCTATAGCTAGGAATTTTGCCTGGTTATACAAGATGGAAGGTTCAGGGTCCATATGACCCCTTATTTCACTATGACTCCCTTAGATTTCAGGATCGTAGATCCCAGTAAGATTCCACTGCACTAGGTTTCTACATCAGCCCTAAACACCACTAATTCTAGTCATTCTCCCAGTATATTTATCTCTTTATCTCTCTCATCCACTGCCTGATCCCTCTTGTTGCCATCTCACCCACCCCCAGACCACCCACAAAACCTATTCTATTCCTTCTTCCCAGGGATATCCATGCATCCCCTCTTTTTTTATTTTTTTATTATTTTTATTATTATTGTTACTATTTTTTATATTTTCTTTATTTACATGTCACATCTCCTTTCCCAGTTTCACCTCCAAAAACAAACAAATGAACAAACAAAAACAAGAACAAACCCCTGTTGCCTCCCACTCCCCATGTCTGCCACCCCACCCTCTCCCACTTATTGGCCCTGTCATTTTCCTACACTGGGGCACAGAACCTTCACAGGGCCAAGGGCCTCTTCTCTCATTGATGACTGACTTTTCAATCCTCTACTATACACATGCTGCCAGAACAAGCAGTCCCACCATGTATAGTCCTTGGTTGGTGGTTGAGTCCCTGAGAGCTCTTGGGAATTGGTCAGTCCATATTGTTGTTCATCCCAAGAGGCTGCAAACACTTCAACTCCATTGGTCCTTTCTCTAACTCCTTCATTGGGGACCCTGTACTCAGTTCAATGGATGGCTGTGAGCCTCTACTTGTGTATTAGTCAGGTACTGTCAGAGCTTCTCAGTAGACAATGGATACAGAAATTGTGGTACATCTACATAATGGAGTACTACTCAGCTATTAAAAACAATGAATTTATGAAATTCTTAGGAAAATGGATGGATCTGGAGAATATCATCCTGAGTGAGGTAACCCAATCACAAAAGAACACACATGGTATGCACTCTCTGATAAGTGGTTATTAGCCCAGAAGATTGGAATACATAAAGTACAATCCACAAACCACAAGAAACTCAAGAAGAAGGAAGACCAAAATGTGGACATTTCATTCCTTCTTAAAATGAGGAACAAAATACCCACGCAAGGAGTTGCAGAGACTAACTATGGAGCAGAGACTGAAGGAAGGGCACTCTAGCCTGATATAGCTATCTCCCATGCATCCCCTCTTAAAGCTTCCTTGTTACTATTTAGTGTCTCTGAGTCAGTGAATTGTAACATGATTGCCCTTCACTTAACAGCTAAAGTCCACTCATAAGTGAGTACATTCCACATTTGTCTTTCTGGGTCTAGGTTACCTCACTTAGGATTATCTTTTCTATTTCCATCTATTTGCCTGCAAATTTCATGATGTCATTCCTTTTAACAGTTGAGTAATACTCCATTGTGTACATGTACTACATTGTCTTTATTTATTCTTCAGTTGAATGGCATCTAGGTTGTTTACAGTTTCTACCTCTCATGAATAAAGCTTCAGAAAACAAGATTGAGCAAGTGTCCTTGTGCTAGGATAGACCATGGTTTGGGTATATTCCAAAAAGTGGTGTATCTGAGTCTTGAGGTCAATCAATACATTTTCTGAGAAACCACCATTTTGATTTTCATAGGGGCTATACACGTACACTCATCAGTAATGAAGAAGTGTTCCCCTTGTTCCACATTCTTGTCAGCATGAGCTTTCACATGTGTTTTTGATATTAGCCATTCTGATAGGTCTACAATGAAATCTCAAAGCAATTTTGATTTGCATTTCCCTGATGGCTAAGGGGGGGTAAAAATTTCTTTAAGTCTTTCTCAACAATTTGAGATTCATTTGTTGAGAATTCTCTGTTTAGATCTGTACCACATTTTTAATTGTGTTATTTGGTTTGTTGATGTCCACTTTCTTGAGTTCTTTATATATTTTAGATATTAGCCGTCTATCAAATGTGGGATTGATGAAAATCTTTTCCCATTCTGTAGGCTGCCATTTTGTTCTATTGATGGTGTCCTTTGCCTTTACTACTACATCTGTATAGTATAGCTTTAAATCAGGAATGGTGATGCCCCTGATGTTTTACTATACATTTTATATTGTATACTTATATGTATACAATTATACATATTATTAAAATTATATATTTTAGTTATCCTGGGTGTTTTGTTTTTCCATATGAAGTTGGTTATTGTCTGCTCAATGTCTGTAAAGAATTGTGTTTGAATTTTGATGTGGATTGAATCACATCTGTAGATGCTTTTGGTTGTAATAACATTTTTACTTTTTTCTTTTTTCTTAATTATTTTATTTATTTACATTTCAATGCTGTCTCATTTCCCCCTCCACAAGCCCTCTGCTCCATCTCCCTATGCATCATGAACCTACCTACCCACTCCCACTTCAACACTCTAGCAACCCCTTACTCTGGGGCATCAAGTCTCCATAGTACCAAACACATCCACTCCTATTGAGGCCAAACAAGGCAGTTCTATGCTACATATGTATCAGAGGCTACAGACAAGCTTATGTATACTTTTTCGTTGGTGGTTAGTCCCTGGGAGCTCTGAAGAGTCCAGTTAGTTGATATTGTTGTTCTTCCTATAGAGTTGGATTATATAAATCATCTTGAATGTTGTACATCAAGTTTCATGAGAAATTAGAGGGAAGGGAAGCTAGGATAAAAAAATTCAGTGAACCCTGATTCAAGTAAGACTTCAATAAAAACAATTAGTCAAATAAAATTGAATATTTAACCTTCCAATGCAAGAAACAAGTTACATCTTCTCAGAAAATAAAGCTTTCTTGACTTTTATTCAGTACTAAAGTTTCACACTAGGTTCCTGTTAATCATCTACTTACTCCCATTCCAAGCAAAGGAAACTGATGCTTCTGAGAATTACGATTTCCTTGCCAATTCCTTGGCTTCACCTTGTTTCACCTTTGCTCTGACTGAGACATCTTTGAAGCCCATGACATTCTTACCCTCTTAAAGTGCTTGCATTGACTCTTGGGACAATTCCCTTTTCTTCTTAATTCTCTTCCTGCTCCATCACAAATGTTGGCATATGTCACTGTTGTGATTTGAGAATTTTTCTTGTTCCCCATACAATTTCAAGTGTTCATGCTGTACATTCTGTATTTCATTGTAGATCTTTCCCAAATACACAACTCACAAAGAATCAAAATTCTCACCCAATTCTTCACAGACGTGGAAAGAGCAATTCTCAACCTCATTTGGAAAAACAGAAAACAAAGGATTGCAAAAACTATTCTCAACAATAAAGAACTTCTCCAGGAAATCACCATCCCTGACCTCAAACTATACTACAGAGCAATAGTAATAACTGCATGGTATTAGTCCAGAGGCAGGCAGGTTGGTCAATGGAATAGAACTGAAGACCTAGAAATAAACCCACACAATTATGGACACTTGATCTTTGACAAAGGAGCCAAAACCATACAGTGGAAAAAAGAAAGCATCTTCAAGAAATGGTGCTTCTCTAACTGGAGGTCTGCATGTAGGATAATGCAAATTAATCCATATTTATCACCTTGTAGAAAGCTCAAGTCCAAGTAGACCAAGGACCTCCATATAAAGCCAGATACACTAAATCTAATAGAAAAGAAAGTGAGAAATACCTTCAAATGCACAGGGGAATATTTCCTGAACAGATCACCAATGGCTCAGGCTCTTAGATCATCAATTAACAAATGAACTCATGAAACTGAAAAGTTTCTGTAAAGCAAAGCAGAATGTCAATAAGACAAAATGACAACCTACAGATTGGGAAAAGATCTTCACTAACCCTACATTGAGTAGAGGGCTAATAACCAAAACACACAAAGAACTCAAGAAGTTAGAATCCAGAAAACCAAATAATCCAGTTTAAAATGGGGTACAGAGCTAAACAGAGAATTCTCAACTGAGGAATCTCAAATTGCTGAGGTGCACTTGAAGAAATGTTCAAAGTCCTTAATCATCAGGGAATGCAAATCAAAACACCCTAAGATTCCACCTTACAATGATCAAAATAGCTAAGATCAAAAACTCAAGTGATGGCAGATGCTGACGAGTATGTGGAGAAAGAACAACAGTCCTCCATTGCTAATGGGGTTGCAAACTGATACAACCACTCTGAAATTAATCTGGTAGTTTCTCAGAAAATTGGAAATATATCTACCTGAAGATCTAGCTATACCACTCCTGAGTATACACCCAAAAGTTGCTGCGCTATATCACAAGGACACATGTTCTACTATGTTCATAGCAACCTTATTTGTAATAAGCCCAAAGGTGGAAACAACCCAGATGTTCCTCAACCATTTATACTTTGTTTTAAGAATAACTACAGAGAGAGTGGGAAGCCTTATCCCTGATTTTAGTGGAATTGCTTTGGATTTGTCTCCATTCAACTTGAGAAGTAATGATATAATGTACAATATCTTGGGTATAACTCTAACTAAGCAAGTGAAAAACATGTATGACAAAAAGTTCAAGTCTTTTTGTAAAAAATTGAAGAAGATATTCAGAGACAGGAAGATCTCCCATGATCATGGATATATACAAAGTAAAAATGGTTTTTGCTTTGTATATATACACATACATATACACATTCTTTTGGAAAATTGTTAAATTCTTTATTCAATTATCAGAATTAATATGTTTTGGGCATGGTATGTGCTGAGTTTTATATGAGGGAAAGAATATTTTTGTATGAGTAATTGAACAGTACTCATCAGAAGCTAGCTTTTAACCGCAGTTTTGGGGAAAGCCTTCTTGCTTGTAGAGTGGTATGTGAAAGCATTCTGCACAGAGAAGGACTGGAAACACTTCTAAGTTTGATCACCTTACAAAGGAAAACTGATGTTCTAGAAGACGTTTGTTCAACAGCAATCCTATGGCACAGAGCAAAACTAAGTATTGAAGGGGCAGAAATCTGCTTGAGAAAAGAGAGCTACTGCTAAATCTGAAGTCTGGAAATGGGGAAACAGAAATCATCAAAACAGGGTGAATGTGAAAAGAAATTACAAAGCAATGTGAAAATTTTTTTCTGTTTTACTGTCTGTATCTACCAACATCCCAGAACTGTTTATTCAAACTGAACAATCCCGTTTCCTTTCTACATATTTGAGAAATAGAGATGACATTCTCTTGTTGTTTTCCACACCTCTATTGTGGGCTTAAAGAAAATCATGATTAAAAAGAAAAGGTCAAACAATGATGGAAACAAATAGAAAGTAAAACAACACTCTAAATCTCCCAGGCTAGAAATAACCATCATTAATTTTAGAAAATTTAATTTAAGTCATTTCTTCTGACTGAACATGGATGAAGATTGTAAAGATGGAAAGGTCAATGCTAGAGAACTTGTCTGAACAGCCTATTGGACTATTTCCTGGTGATTAGATGCACACAGATAAAAATGTTTTGAATGAAGATTTGGAGAGGAAAAATAATCACACCATGAAAATTATTTTAACATAAGTATTAATTTAGTTAGCGTTTTAAATTGAGAATAAAACTGAGAAACAAAAAGAGAGCCTTAATGACATAAGAGTTTCAGTACACAGTAGTTGCTGAAACAGCTCAATTATTTTAATAAAGATACAATTTTAAAAGTTGTAGTCTTCCATCAACTGCAAGTTGACTGTAAGTTATAAGAGTGTGTGTGTGTGTGTATGTGTGTGTGTGTGTGTGAGTGTGTGAGAGTATGTGTGTGAATGTATGTTTACAAATAGTGTTAATTTAGAATGGAGATATTAGTGAAGGAGATAGGGAAGGAAGAAGAGATGATAATGGTGAAAAAAAAATATGAGCAGAGCCTTTGGTACACATGCATGGAAATATCATGAAAAAGCTTTTTATAGATAAATGCCAGTAATAAATACATATAGTTATTTCTTTTTACATTTTCTAAGAACCTCAATATATGGGGTTCTGCCAATTACATTCTATATGTACAATACACCAAGATTAGATATAGCAGGATGGACAGTGGCATCTCCCTAAGGTGGCATCATGACTCCTACTATCTCCTGGACTGGGTGCCTTTTTCAAAGTTTATGGTGACAAGTCTGATTGTTAACATATATTATTCCAGTGTGTTCATGTGATTCTTTGATACTGAAATTAGTCAGTTTCTATGCAGGTAGATAGACATTGACATTTTTGTATCATCATTTATAGAGATGTAAGATGTCTTATTGAACCATAAAAGCAGTCTTCCTTTTGATAGGGATCTTCTCCCTTTGCCTCAGTGTCCTCTTCTGCAGGAACATGCGATATGCATGAGCTGCATTCACATCTACCAGCATCTTTCTTTTTATTTTTATTTTATTAGATATTTTCTTTATTTATATGTCATATGATATCTCCTTTCCCAGTTTCCCCTCCAAAAAAAAAAAAAAAACCAAAAAAAAAAAAAAACCAAAAAACAACAAGAACAAACCCCTGTACCTTCCCCCTCCCCTCTTTGATACTACTACTTAATTTTGTATATTTTCTACACTATGCTCACAATATATGTAACTACATTTTTAGTCACTTTAATTATACTTAAAATTGCTTTTACATGGCTTTATTTCCAGTACATTTCATTCATCCTTTTCATCTTGTCTAAGTACTAGCAGCCTGCTTAGAGTTTTCACATATGATGTGTGAAAATATATTATTTAAGCCATTAAAGTTCTTTTCTGTTGTGTGTGAAAACAAGAAAATATTACTGATATAAATGATATAAATTCTTTCTGTGTTTAAAGGGACTATACTTTCATATATCA
>JADRCC010557429.1:0-12056 GCA_019843855.1 Hylomyscus alleni | reverse complement strand
TATTTTAAATAATATACTGTGGTTGACAACAAGTGGAGCCACAGAAAGCCCAGCAGTAGCTGGGGGAGACAGCTTTATGACCTCACTGTGGATGGAGGCAGACCTATGCATTCTTCAGAGTAATGAATGCTACCCTAATCTCCTTATGTCTTTACTATCATGATAATTAGACTCCTCCTATTTCATGGCCTGTCTCCTTGCAAATGAAATGTTTTCTTCTTGTTCTGTAAACAAGCTTCCAAATTCATGGTGTCATTTTGAAACTAATCAGGAGAGGAGAGTTTCACAAGCTCCATGGTAAAATAGCACAAAGAATAGAACACTTAACGTGGATCAACTTGAAGTCAATTGCTATGTGTTCTTAATGGGACTTTTTCTTAACCTTGTTAATACCAGATGAAGGTGGAAGCGAATTATAGCAATTTGAAAAAATACCCAAGTAGTCATGTTTTGATTCATAATCAGAACTGGATCTAGATGCAGAGCTAGGGAGATGGGTCGTACACTGAGCAATGGAGGTCTCCACTTTTCCCTTCGGCTAACTCATTATTAATTTCAGTATAGCATTTTCTCTTACGAAGACTTTTAACAGACAACCATATACACATATACATTTTGGCATATATAATTTTGTTTTTGAGACAGTCTTACTATGTAGATCAGGCTGGCCTGGAATTCACAGAAATCGGCTTACCTCTGCCTCTTGTGATTAAAGGTGGTTGCCATCACACCTATGAGCATACTTATATATTTAATTCTAATACTTTGTAGATGATACTTATTTTTAATATCCTCATGTTGCAAAATTAGTTTAAAGACAAAGATGTGAGTTTCAGCTTAGATCTGACCGTCTTACAGGCTATGTACTTAGAGGGTGTATGTGTGTGTGTGTGTGTGTGTGTGTGTGTGTGTGTGTGTGTGTGTGTATGTGTGGTGTGTGCATAAAAATAAAAATTATCCTAGCATTGATGGTAAAGTGGTGAGCATAGCTGCCTTCTAAAATTTATTCTATTCTTATCTGTTGTAATTTGCTAATTATTCATACATGATTTTGGAAAAGCCAAAAACAAAAGGCCTCTGGACTATGGAACCATTGAAGTACAGTTCTCCAGTGGAGCAACTTCCCTGAGTATTGATAATAGAACAAAATAGATATAAGTATTTATCTAAATTGTTATGCATTCTCTTCCCCCTTACGTTTGCACATGGTCTTATAGCAGGTAACAAGCTATGTAAGGAAAGAGAAGGACAAGGCCCCCATGGGGCCAAGTACCACAGACCCTTGTGTTACCCTTCCATGGGCAAGGTGCTGGCAACCTGCTTTTACTTTAAGACTTTGTGGAGGAGTTTTAGGGTTCAAAACCTTTTTTTCTGCCTATGTCATAAATGATTAGCTATTCTGTTTTTGTAGCCATCTGATTATATACTTGGAAAATAAAAAGATGAAACTGTTTCCTATTGATCATTTGGCTCTCCCTGGTAAAGGAGATTGGCTGGTTATCTTTTAAAAGATGCCACAGAAGAGTAAATAGGTTTTCTTCTTCCTCCTGACATCCTTTCCTTCTTCCTCCTCCCCTTCCCCCTCTCTTATTCCCCTTTCCTTCTTTCTACCTATTTTAAAAGATTTATTATTTTTTATTTTTTTATTTATCTGCATGTGTGTACGCCTGAGTATCTGCATGCTACTCTGGTGGCTGTGGAGGCCAGTAGAGGGTGTGGTATTCCTTGGTGTTGGACTTACAGGCAGTTGTGAAGATGCAACTAAGTCTGAATTCTCTGGAAGAGCATCGAGTACTCTTACCCCATTGCTGAGACATCACTTTAGTTCCCGTTTGAAAAATGGGGTCTTCTTGGGCTGGCCTGGAACTCTTTATAGAGCCTGAGTCTGGAAACTACCATTGCTGTCCAAGTGCTAAGATTATATGTGTGAGTCACCATATCCAGCTACATTTTCTACTTAATGATTTAGACAACCTTTCAGGGGAGCATAGTCACAAAGACATCTATTTTTGAAGGAAAAATTGTATCACAACCACTTCCCACTTGGGAAATCAAGCATGATGCTTGAGAGAAAGGCAGTATTGATGGATGTTGTTTTCCCTTCTTACCTGACCATGGCAATTAATGGTATCTGAGATGCTATTCAATATCTCAGTTAACCACAATATAGAAAACTCTTTATGACTACAAATAGATTAAGCACATAGCAACTTCTATAGCTATATTTTTAGAAATAGGAAAATGATAATTCCTTTCCTTGCAAAGCTTTATGAGCTTTTAACAGAGATTACATGCCTGATTAAGTTCACAGAAGCATAAAGTCCACTTTCCCAACAAATAACAGCATGCTCGTATACATATGTTTTGCTCAAGCAAATGTATAAGGAAAGAGAAAGCATATCAGGAATCACTCTGCTAATTACCAATGGCAGAGCATAAGTGTTCACACTTCCTGAGCATAAGTGGTGTTTTCAACTCATTTAAATAATTTTAATAAAAGTGCCAGTTCTTCCTAAGTCCAGTGATTTTGACAGCAGTGCCAACAATGGAAATATTCTTAGAGTTAAAATTTTACAAAAGCATATTGGAGAAAGCCATTCAATCAAATGTCCCTACTCTGGGGGAAACGGGGTGGATTGTCATTGACATCTGTCAGTGTGATGTTCACGGTCGTGGTCCCCGACAGTCCTCCCATCTGGCCGCCCATGTCCTTGGCCTGAATCACCACTTGGTACTGTTCTCTGTTTTCTCGATCCATGTTGAGCAATGCTGTCTTGATGATACCTACGGATGTGAAATTGAAATTCAGGAGTGGAAGGAGAGGCATTAACAGTATTTTATGGAATCATTTATTTATGCAAACAAACGTAGACTGTCATCCACAATATGCAAAACACTATGCAGATGTCACTGTGATATAAAGATGATTATACGCAGCCTTTCTACTGAAGGAAATTACAATCACACAGAGGGAGAGATACTCATTAAAAACCCTGTATTACAAGGAGAATGAAAAGAAGTACAAGTCAAAGCCCGAGCAAGAGAGACTGCGAGGAGTGCAATGTGGGTGTCATAGGATGACATTGTAAAGTATGACTGGCATGTGGCATAAGAGGACATACCACAGGTGCTGCTTGATACAAAACATGAAAGTGTACCCAGAGCAGATCAGAAAGCCAAATGCCTGAGCTGACATCAGAGTTTCACATTGCCAACTTGGCTAAATGCTCCTCAGGAATACGTACTGTTATGAATGTTCTGTGGGTTTTATAAACCACAAAACTATGTGCTAAGGAAAATGGCCTTAGGTCCCTCTCAGTTATGATCTTGTGTGATCCTTGAGATTTTGAGTTTTCTTACAGAGAATGAGAACATCAATTCAGCCAATCTCTACAGTAACCAATATTTTAAAGATAGGTTAAAGTTATCTCTGCTGTTAGGCAGTTAGATAATGACGTGAAAGAATCTCTCAAAGTTGGTCTAATCTCTGTAGAGTGTTTATGCTTAAATTAACTTTCTTTTAGAAATCACCAGAGTAGGCTCTGTAGCCCTCTCTGCTCTCACATTCTCAAGCTTAACCACTAATGAAGCTGAAAATATCTTTTCTTCCTTTTTAACAAGAATGCCTCAGACAACAGGTCAATTTCATTCCCATAGTCTTGGCTCCAAGGAGCAGCAGCTTTCTCCTCTCCAAATAATAGTTGTTCTCTATTTAAACACAGGAAATCACCTTAGCCTTTTGTCCTATAAGTAGAATAATTCTAATTTTTCTTTCTCATTGTTTTCAACTCACCATTTTCTCTCTCCTTGGGATTCTTTCCAGGTTCATTCACCTTTTAACACATACATTCTAGCTGGATGTAGTAACCCAGAAAAGCTCTGGCTTAAAATAAAGAATGTTTGAAAGAAAATATGAAAGGAACCTGATTCAAAATATGTATAGAATCTACCATATGATACAAATACTTTGTACTGAAAAATAAGCCACCAGATATCATGGTTCTTTTGACAGAGGTGCTTTTGTATTCTGCATTAGATGACACACTTGTGCTGTATATTGTGGAGAGGCCTCAGCACCTATGTGCTATTTATAGCTTAGCAGGCACACACTATCAAGGGTTGGTTTGTTCGAGTTAACCCTCTCTCAGCCCAGATGGCCCTGAAGAACAAGGTTGATATCAACTAACTTGACTGAACATTTCAAAAAGTGCCTGAACCCCGAACATCCACAAAATGAGAGAAGACAGCAAGAGATGATAATAAGAGAAACATAGGCATTGCTGCTCCCAGAACCATGTCTGGCCACTTGACCAGAGGGCAGGACTGAGCCCCAGAATGACAGTATGCCTTTGTAATGCTCCTTCTCTGCCCTGGGATCTGCTGGTTGGAGATGAGATGGAAGGCTTTTGTTTTTTTTGGGATGTTAATCAACTGTCTTCTCAGATTGCCAGCTCTCTGAATAAAGCAGTTTTAAAGATTCAGTTCCTGTCTCTTCTCATTGGCATCTGTGACAGGCAGCGAGTCCAGCATTCCAGTTAGACTTTGTAAGGCATTTTTTTTTTTTTAAATATGATGTAAACAAGACTCAGTAAAGCAAGCCGATTTGTTGGAATGTGTTGGACAGGACAGGGTAGACTATGACGTCAGCAAGAGTAATACAAAATCTCAATGGTGTGACAGAGCTATGATCCAGTTCCTGCTCATGCTCTGAGCAGGCAAGCAGGGATCTCTGTTCATAGTAACACTCTGGCGTGTGGGCTGAGACCCTATCTCAACCAGGGTTTCCATGATCACTGTGGCCAGGGGAAGAGAATGTGACAGTTTGTGCACAACTCTGCTTAGAAGTGACTTGTCTCGCTGCCACATTTTATTTGTGCAAATATGTCCCATGGCTGCACCTAGTTTCAGAGCAGAAGAGAGGTGTGTTACCACCAAGTAGCTAGAAAAAGAGAAAGAAGGACTCAGGGTGTCTGTGACTAGGTTTGGTTATTCTCAGAAAGGGCCACTCTTTGTCACCTTCATGTCAAACTGGATGGAAAAAAAAAATAAAGGAATGATTCTATCTTGTATGTATGATGTGAAGACTCATTGTCGTATTTATTTTTAAAATGATCTGGGTGTCATGCTTACAAATAAATCATTAGAGTTTGGCAGAGGAACAAGGAAAATCCAATCATGCTGATTGTTTTTATTAAACAATATGCTAGCTCAGCTGAGCGCGTCAGTTAAAATTACAGAATGTAGACTAGGAGTCGAAGAAAGTATTCTAACCTGTTTCTGACTCCACTGAAAAGTAGGGCTGTCCCTGCAAGATACTATAGACGACTTTAGCACTGTTCCCATACGTCGGGTCGTCTGCATCAGTTGCCGTGACTTGGACTACAAACGTGCCTGCAATGACAAAGATGTAATGAAAACAAAGAAGGTTCATTGTGAGACTTGATACATGAGCCTATGAAGAAAGCAGGATGTTAACTGAAAAGCATCAAATTCCATTTTAGTGTGTGTGTATTTGTGTGCATGCGATGGCTCAGACTTGCCACAGTGCATGGAGGCCAGAGGGGAACATGTAGAAATCATTTCTTTCTTTACATCACGTGATTCCTGAAGATCACGTCATCAGTAAATCTAGGTCATCAGTTTTGGAAGCAAATATCTTTATGAACTGAGACGTCTTGTTATGCTGGCTATTGTTTTGTCAATTTGACACAACCTAGAAGGTTACCGGGGAAGTGGGAACCTCAATTTAATTGCCTCTGTTGAATTGGCCTGTCTACAGGTATGTCTACAGGGCGTATTCTCCATTGGTGGTTAATATGGAAAGGCACAGCCCACCATGGACTGTGCCACCCCTGGGCAAGAGATTCTGCATTTGTATAAGAGAGCAAGCTGAGCAAGCCATGGAAGGCAGGCCAATGAGTATCACTCCTCCATGGGCTCTGCTCCAGTCCTGCCTCCAGGTTCCCAACTTAGTTTCCTTTGATGATAGACAGTAACCTGAAAGTCACAGTCTTTTATCACAGCAATATACAGTCTAACTAGAATGCCAGCTTCCATGACAAAGGAGTGGAGAACCACAGTACAATATATGTTGCTATGAAGCCATTGATCCTTGACTTGAAAGGAATGTGAGTCACATCAATGGGATGTTGTATGGACCAGGTTAAAAAGAAGAGCAGCCTTGGGTAGAGATGGGTTCTACCTATCTCCTGTGATGGACTGTGATGTGACTGGACTATTGCTGCAAGTGTCCTTTCAAGTTACCTAGGATGAAGGTTGGTTCCCAGAGGGAATCAGCCTCTTGAATTACTTAGTCCACAGGACTTCTGTTAGGTGTTTTCTAGTGGGTGGCCACATGAAATTTTGCTAGAAATCTTATATGCTCTTTCTCTTGGACAGCAACGTGGCATATGAAGTCACAAATGTAGCAGCTGTTGTGATGTTATATATGCCAGCCTGGGTACAAAGCTGAATAGGACAGAAACCCACCAGGAAGCTATGATCCAGTCAAATTTGCTCAGAGATCACTCTGCTTTAAATACTATGACCAGCAGATAGCTTCATTGTTTAAACTAGTTTGAGTCAGGTTTCCAAATATGGGCTCTTCAAATATCTGATAATTCAAAGGGGTTGAAAGATGTTGAACTTTTAGACCATATAAAGAATTAGTTAGGGCTGGCTGTAGAGTGCGTGTAGAAGCTCCAGGTTCAATCCTCCAACTTAGGATAAACCAGGTTTCTGACATACACTTGTAATCTCAGCCCTTATGATGGCAGAGATCAGAGGATCAGCGGTTTAAGGTCAATTTGAGTTCAAAGTTAGCCTTGGCTACACATTTCAAAACACAAAAACAAAGCAAAAAATTAGTTGATTGAAATATTACACTGTAAACATCTGGCAGATTAATTTCAAATTATTAAAATTGAATGTACAAAGGAAGCTATAGTGTATTAGGCTGATATTCTTACTTTGGGGACCCTTACTTAAGAACTTTAGAAGTATCACTATCATCCCTAAAGGCAATGTAAATTTCATGTGTGTGTTTTCATGTCCATTACATGGGTGAGAAGTTCAAAGGACCCTCTGGTTAAGAGCACATTATGGCTGCCTTTTGATATTCCTATCTGATAAGCAGTGGCTGTCCGATCTTTGAAAAGGGCAGGAAAGTTCCATGCAGAGAATATGAGAATTTTTAAATTGCCTTTGTAATATCTAACCATTTCATTTATTAAACAAATAGAATGCACTGTTCGAGAGCTGGATGCGCTGACTCTCATTGTCCCATGCTGGGACTTGAGACACAGTACTCACCCTTGCAATTTGGCAGGTTAAATGGCCAGAGGGAGAGCCTCCTGTGATTTCAGAGGGAGACTTAATGGAACTTAACAAACACCCAAGTTCTTATTTGCATTAATAGAAGTTTTGCTTGCCTTTGGAATGTGATTTTCTGGTGTTCTAAGCACCCATTAGAGGCAGCTACCACAGGAAGGGCTCTATGCCTGTTTTCTTATTTAATCCTCATGATTAGCTCTCAGAGTAGACATTTATTATTTATTTTTGTGGACAAAGAATTGGAGGATCAAAGAAATCAGGTTCAGATAAATCAAATAATTTGCCCAGGGCTACACTGCTGGCTATTAGTGGAGACAGTTTCAAATTAGGTACTTTGGATAGCAAAGTTCTCTTTACCCCTTTGCTGTTGTCCCATTACCTTTATATACAGGTTTTTTTTTTTTTTTAAGACTCCTTTGTCTATGCCAATAATGACTTACAGTAATGATAGATATCAATATTACTGTGCATGTGTGCAAAGACAGGTATTTTGGGCTTTTCTCCAAATATATTTGTAATGCATATTTAGTTCTTCCCTGGCTTCAAAAGTGAGTGACATTCCCTAAGAGTAGTTCAGGGCATGAGCCTACAGATCTCAATACAGTTGCTCTGGGTGGTGGCAGTGACAAAGGTAACAATCCTTCTTTAATTCTTCCTTAAAAAAAAAAAGAAAAATAAAACAAAACCTATCTACAAAGAAAATATCCTCCAGTCCATTCGGAAAAAAAATCTTTAAAAATAATCCCAAGTCCCTTCTTTGCTCTGATGATGGCTTCAGATTTTTCTAACAGAGCAGTTTGAAATAATGTGACAATTTCTTCCTGGCCTGGGGGTGTGGATAGGAGTGGGGTGTGGATGGAAGTGGGGTGTGGCCGGGAGTGTGGTGTGGACGGGAGTGGGGTGTGGACGGGAGTGGGGTGTGGACGGGAGTGGGGTGTGGGTGGGAGTGGGGTGTGGACGGGAGTGGGGTGTGCATGGGAGTGGGGTGTGGATGGGAGTGGGGTGGGGACGGGAGTGGGGTGTGGGTGGGAGTGCGGTGTGGACGGGAGTGGGGTGGGGATAGGGATGGGGATGATACTTTATAGTCACTTCCTCAGATTGAATATTTTTCAAATCTTGCACCTCTGAGCTCCAATATCCCTCATATCTAATTGATGTGACCACAGAAAAGTTATTCTGTAACTTCAGCCCTTTTGAAGTTGGCAGAGAAAACTAAAACAACCTTTCACTTTAGGAGTTTGGAGCGAGGAGCTGTCTTCCATGAAATATTTTAAAGCTTCTAGAGCGGTATCAACAGAACTTTCTCCTGCCTTTAAACCCTGTTTACCTTCTTCTAGCTTAAACAAATTTAATCCACACAAATTAAACTTAAAATTGCTAGTGAACTTGTGCATAACATATTAATCCTCTGTATTAAATTTCATGGACGTCTCTACCATCTGTGTATTGTTTGTGGATCAAAAGAAAAAACTTTCTTAGAGTCTTTCTCTCAAATTCACTGTTACTTGATGCAACTGCTAGTATTCTTTGTTGTTGTTGTTTATTAAAAAATTTCTTATTTGTGTGTGTGTATGTGTGTGTATATGTGTGTGTTTGTGAGTGCTATGGAATGGCTGTGGAGGTCAGAGAGCATGTTTATCGCGTCTGTTCTCTTACACTTCCACATGTATCTGGTATAGAGTCTGTCCTCTTACACTTCCATACGTATCTGGTATTGAACTGGGGCCATCAGGCTTTTGAGGTAAGGGCCTTTACTTGCTGAGTCATCTCTCTGGCCCTGTCAGCATTTTTGAGGCTGGACTATAAATGCAGACTTTTATTTTTTTAACTGGAATGATTCCCCAGACTAATTGTGATGTTGACTGAGAGCAATAGGAGGCTGCTGTCTTTCAGTCCAAGGAACAATGGGAGAGAAAGCACATGAGGCAGTCTTGCTCATCCCAGTCTCTTCCCATGCTTCTATACCCTTATCATTATAGAAATAGGAAATAGTGTTTTCTTACAGTAGTCATAAGATAAGACGAAGGGGACATTAGACAATGGGGTATACTTATGAGAAGGACATGTGGTAGTTTGGGGATTTGGCTTCTAAATTATTATTACATTTGGCTCCAGGTTCTTCCCCTGACGGGTGTGGAGACCCCACTCGACTGAACTCGCATCTTACTCACCAACATCAGCCATCTCGGGGACTGTGGCTGTGTAAACGTCCTTGGTGAATATTGGCTCATTGTCATTGATGTCATGGATCTTGATGATGAATTCAGACTCAGGCTCGACGGGTCTCCCTGTCTTTCTGTTGATAGCTTGAGCTCGAAGGATATAAACAGGTTTTTCTTCCCTGTCCAGCCTCTTGGTAGCCTGTATGTCGCCTGTGTTTTCATTGATAATGAAGAGATCTCCCGCTCCATCTCCTGAAAGGATATATTTAAGTGATCCATCTCCTCTATCCTGGTCTGAATGTAACTAGTGTAGGGGAAAAAAAATTAAAGAAAGTAAAAGTCAAGCACGTAATCCTGAACTGCTTTGTCTTCACCACGTAGTCTATGTTAACTGTTCATTATTCCACATTCAATAGCTGATTATTCTAAACTACTTGCATAATCCTTCAACAGAGAGCACCACTCAATGAACGAATTTCTTTATCATAGAATTTTCTAGAATGAAATAGAAAATTTCACAGCCATTCCTATTTTGAATAACAGAAAACTAAAGACAGAAGAAAATTGAAATGCCCAAGAATGTAAGTTTGAGTGGATGCATCTTTTCAGCACGGAGGTCAGATCCTGTAAGCACTGGTTACTGTGCACACACAAACATTCTTCAAGGGCTCTACTGCTTAGAAGGCCTTTGGTGTTTGCATGAGAGGCATCTGGGTTTAGTCTGCCTTTTGCTGAATTACTGAAGCTAGGTGATCACCTGGGGCCATGGACATTATATTCCATGTTCTGGGAAGAAGTGATGTTTGTTTGATTGACTCTAGTTTAATTTAAAGCATTCAAGAGACTTCTTCAGAGCTGCTTGCAACAGTACCCAGAGTCCACCTCACTGTCCAGTCCATCAGTTCCTTGCAACAATTGCGTCTGGCATTCAGATTTTAGTAGGAAATAGGAAAAGACCTTCTGATGTGCAGACACAACCTAAAGTTGAAACTGTCGCCTTATAAGGTAGTGAGACCTGACCGCTCCTGCCCCTGCCCCTCAGCTCTTGAAAGTAATCAAGCAGTAGGTGATGGACAGTCACTGTCAGTGAAATGGTCCAGAGAAAAGTATAGAATTAAATGAATGTTCAGATGCTATAAGAATGGAAGGTGATGACCATATATTGGAGTAGTTTCTGTTTCCTAACCCAAGGATCCCTTTTCGGGGTTGAGTTCCTAAATTCTTTTTCCTCTGTCCAGCAAGAGTTTAGGTCTCCCGGCAATCTAGCCCTAGTCACAGATTTTCAGAACTCCGTTTGTTGTTGTCGAGGAGGAGCATTTAACAGCCTGAGTTGCAGGCATTAGTGATCACAGACATGTAACCAACATGTAACCTCTGTACAGTCTTACAAACTGAAGAGCTGGGTGACAGCTGTAACTGCAATAGGTAAACACCCCTGGGCTCTGGTTGACGTTGCTTGAAATGCTCCAGGTAGCTTCCAGACCAGTGGTTTGCAACCCTCCTAATGCTGTGACCCTTTAACGTATAGTTCCTCATGTTATGATGACCCCCAGCCATAAAATTATTTTCATTACTACTTAATAACTGTAATTTTCTACTGCTATGAATAGTAATATAAATATCTGCATTTTTCTGATCATCTTAGGTGTTCCTGTGAAAGGGTTGTTTGACTCCCAAAGTGGTTGTGACGCATACGGTGAGAAGCTCTATTCTAGGGCACCCACTGATGGACAAAGAAAGCAAAGAGGATCTGAGGTGATGAGCTAAGCAGTTTCCTGAAGGAGTGTTCTGTGGAATATCTACTACACAAAGCACAGAGGGGAAAGGGCTCTGTGGTCCTGTATATTTGGGAGATACTTAATCCACCTCGTTCGTGCAATCCCCTACTAACGGATGAAAAGTTCCAAGGCTCTGCATTTCAGACTTTATGTGGCATGACTTTGTTTAACATGAATCTCTGAAGTTTTAGTGTTCAGTGCAATATTTTTGGGTATGACCCGTGACAGCCTTCCCAGAAAGCTTCTGAGTATCTTCTACCCATCACTGTGGAAACAGAAAGCCCAAAGTTCCAATTTATGTACTATTTCAAAATCACACCCAGCTCAAGTGTGTCAAAGACGAGAATCTGGCAGCAGGAAGGACCCCCGAAGAGTACTTGGTGCAATGTCCTCATTTCTGGAGGAGGAAAGACTATGTCCAGTGCCTCACAGCTACACGGAGTTAATCACTGAATTTGAGAATGAGAATATTATTCATACAATTAGTAGCTTTGAAAGCAATTTGGCAGAAATAATGGAAGATAAATGTGAACAGGGAGGAAATTGCTTAGAAGTGAGATAAATGCAGAAAGAAATGTAAAACAAGAACACTCTATGGTTTGTGTAATGCGATATGCCAAGGAAATACTGAAACCACTGCGACAGAGAAAGAGCCACTAGGGAAAAGTTCACTCTCCGTTGACAGGTTCTAATGACTGAAGAGCACTCTTAAAAAGCCATTTCATTAACTCATGAGTTAAGCAAGCGCCACCGTTGCCCTTCGGACGCATGTTCCTGGGCGGCC
>JADRCC010557423.1:0-14258 GCA_019843855.1 Hylomyscus alleni | reverse complement strand
AATCCTGGAAATATATTCATATTTAAATGGCATCCAAGTGTTATACAATGCGATGTGTACTACCAAAAATGTTTTTGATATAATAAGGCAAGACATTACCAAATATTATAGTGCAAAGAACTGTGAGTATAGTTAGGGCCAATATTTCATATTTATCTTGCTTTTTATGTTAATCTATAAATTGAATAACTTAGTTGTTGAACTAATTAACAATAGTTTTTAACATATTTTGGCTCAAACACTGTCTGCATGAATTATTTGCTTGGATAAAGTGAAGAAACTGACTCTTTAAATTATCTATCAGAGACCTTGAAGAATGAAGGCAGAAAGCATAACACTTAATCAAACATCAGCTTTATTTCATTTTTAACTAAAAGCTTTGCTTCCTTGCAATATCATTTCTTATAAGTAATAACCCATGTTCTAGTTCATTAATCCTTGTGAAAATAATTTTGAGTCTAGAAAAAATGATACATTTTAGAAAGGAGTGAAAAACCATATAACTTTTATGAGACTGTAATGAATAGCTGAATATCATGGTGAACAGGAAAGTATCCACTCATTTGAATATGCATTCATGCTTACCCACAGAAATATTCTTACCAGGTATTTTGCATTAGTAGATAGGGTTCTGATGGCATCAGTGTAAATAGCCTTGTAGAGATATAAGGAGCCCAGTGAAGTATGCATCTACTTTTGAAGAGTTTCTAGCTTCTCTTACAATTTGTCTTTGTTGATGAAATCTACATACTTAGGTTTGCCATTGCTACATTATCTAATTTTATTCAGTTATTACCTTCCAGGAAATTGAAAGGACTACTCACAGAATGATAATTTATCTAATAAAGATTGTCTTTAACTGTTATTTAACTAGTATATAATCTACAGATTAGCAAATAAGTGAACAACATTAGTTTCAAAACCCTTTACACTGAAAAATCCTAATTATTATATGAAAATATTTTCAAAGTGATGATGTAAACATGTGTAAGCTAAATAAACTTCTAAACTATTTTAGTATGTCTATACCTTATATTTATTCTAAAATATTTTAAAGTGTACTGTGTATGATAAACAACCTGGAATTATCATAAACAGTAACTGTTTCATGCTTAAAAATTGCAGTGGGTCTTCTGGAGTGCAGTCATGCTAAGTTCCTTTTTGTAAGCATTCAATAGCTTCAGTAATAGTGTCAGGACTTGGAATCTCCCCTTGAGCTGGATCATACTTTGAGCTGGTCACTGGACCTTCTTTTCCTCAGACTCTTCTCCATTTCCATCCCTGTAATTCTTTCAGACAAGAACAATTATGGGTCAGAGTTGTGACTGTGGGATGCCTCCCCTCCCCTATTTGATGCCCTGACTTCCTGTTGGAGGTGGGTTCTATAAGTTCTTTCTCCCTACTGTGGGGCATTTCATATAAGATGTCTCCCTTTGAGTCCTGAGAGTCTTCCACCAAGGTCTCTGGTGCATTCTGGAGGGTCTCCCCAACCTCCTACCTTCCAAAGCTGCCTGTTTCCATTCTTTCTGCTGGTCCTCAGGGATTTCAATCCATTTCCCTCACCCAATACCAGATCAGATTCCCCTATACCCCCTCCCTCCCTCTGTCCCCTTTCCCTCTCAGATCCCTCTCTCCCTCCCTTCCCCCTTGTGATTGTTTTCTTCTCCCTCCCAAGTGGGACTGAGGCGTCCTCACTTAGGCACTTCAGCTTCTTGACCTTTTGAGTTCTGTGGACTGTATCTTGGGCATTCTGTACATTTTTTGGCTAATATCCACTTATTAGTGAGTACATACCAGGCATGTCTTTTTGGGTCTGAGTTATCTCACTCAGGATGATATTTTCTACTTCCATTCAATTGCCTACAAACTCTGGAAAACCCAGCAAGCAGCTGAAAGTGTCAGAAGCAGATAGGTGCACCCAAATAATGGACAAAAGCAGCTGACCCCTGTTGTTGCATTAGGGAAAGAGTGAAAGAAGCTGAGGAGGAGGGCAGACCAGCAGTCTCAATTAATCTAGACTCCCTGAGATCTCTCAAACTATGGACCACCAAACAAGCAGCATGCACCAGGAGATTTGAGACCACCAACCCATATACAGTAGAGGACTTCCGGGACTGTGTTCATTCAGAGATGATGCACCTAACCCTCAAGAGACTGGAGGCTCCAGGGAGTTCAGTGGTCGGGTGGAGTGGGGGGGGACATCCACGTGGAGACAGAAAGGTAGGGAGGAGGTATGAGATGTGGAGCCGTAGGAGGGTGGATTGGGGGATAAAATATGTAGTGTAAAAAATAAATTAGTAAAAAAAGAAAAAATTGCCATGGGATGTAGGAAAAAAACATTATTTTGTAAGTTGTGCATAGAGCTGTAGCAATGTTCAACAGAGTTGTCAGATAGTTTTGTTTTATAAATGTGATTCACTTACTTGTGAGTTTATCTGTTGTTCAATGTGTAAGTATGTGCAGGATGATCATGTGATTTTTGTTTTATGAAGTCATAGTTATATCCACTAGTATCTTAAAATAGGCAATTTCTCATGCTCTGGTTATTAATAAAAGGATCAGCTTGGGCAATAGTAATCAGCATAGTTTGTAAAGAAAAACATTTGCTTAAAATAGATAAAATAATTCTTATTGTGCATTTGTTGCTGTTGTTCTTGTTGTTCTTTTGTTTTGTTTTGATGCTGAGGTAGCTATGCTGAAGTATAAAAACATACTTGTATCTTAATGTATCTCAATGTACACACATGAGCTATAAGAACTAAATATATATGTAAATATATATATATTTATATATATATATGTATGTGTGTGTGTATGAGTATGTATACTACTGTGTTTATTGAAGTTATAGCACACAACCTATGTAATATAAGACTTCAGATACAATGCCTGTCTAAATTACGAGATCAGAGAAATCTCTATGCTTATCCTTTTTATTTTTCTACTTTCAGTGAACCATTACTTACTTGTAGTTTTTTTCTAGGGTTGAGCAGGTAACATTACTCCCTCTTCTCCATTAACATGTCTATTGACCCTATCATTTTTTGTGTGTATGTAGCCATTACTAGGATAGACAGTCTCACAACCTACTTCTTGGTATTCTGACTGTTTAAATATTTCTTCCCCACTTTCACAATACTCCCTGAGCCATAGATGTAAAAGCTATGTTGCTCTGGTATTGATTGGACCTGGCTTTTTCAAAATTCATTGATCCCTGGAATGTGTGTAGTTAGTTTTCTGTGATGGACTTCATTGTTGTAAAGACTAGTAAAGACTAGCCACACTTATCATTTGATATTAGGAAAAGCTTTAGAATGCAGTTAGGAATTATATTGGTCTATTAAATTGGCATTAGTAGATTCTCTTTTGTTTCATGACCCTACTAGCCAGGAAAGTTTGCTTAGTTTCAAGTACCAGGAATGATTTCCCTCTTGGTGAGTGACCTTAAGTCCAGTAAGACAGATGTTGGTTACCACGTGAGAGTCACTTATCGCATGTTTATGCATCTTTTGCTTTGCTGGCCATTGCTGTAGTTCATAAGAGCCACAGATGAATTGGAAGTTTAATTGCTTCTCTTCTGTGGCAGCTTGTATAGTCCTTTCTGGTACTATAAAATCAGGATCACAGGAAGGCGTCTTTCACATTAGAACAAGCCTGAAAACCTTTAATCTCAATCTTTATAGTTCAACATCATCAGTGAGCAAGGAATCAACCTATTCTGTTAATGAACAAAAAGATAATTGATAAGCTGCTTATGACAGTAGTCATAGGATTTTGTTTTACATGGTAGCTTCACAGAAACAAGATATTTTGGTTTCATAATTACAGCTTGTGACATTAGCTAACTAGTCACATTGTATATGAATAGCAAGTTTCATTTGGCAATGGGACAATTTGCAATGGAATTAAATTTTTCTTTTTTTTTTTCAAGACAGAGTTTCTCTGTATAGCCCTGGCTGTCCTGGAACTCACTCTGTAGACCAGGCTAGCCTCGAACTCAGAAATACACCTGTATCTGCCTCCCAAGTGCTGGGATTTTTAGCCAGGAGTGCATGCACCTCCACTGCCTGGCTAAAATTTCTATTTATCATTCCAAATATGAATCTCACAATATATTAATTTATCCATTAGTAAAATGTTTTTATATGTAAGAGTGATTAGTTTTATAAAGTGTCAACCTATTTAATACTCTTATTGAATAACTTCTAATAATTAATATTATCAACTTAATATGAAATGTAACCACATCTACCTCATTTATTTTTCAAAATAACCCTAATGGATAATTTATTTTCTGAGCTCAAAGTTATGGTCATCCATACCAAAATAATCAAGAAGTATTATCCTCAAATTTGTTTTTGATCAACCTATGTTATATAATATTAGAAACAGATTCTTCCCTCAATTAACTATGAATACTTTAATTTGTGAAAATACTATTTCCTTTTTTACTTAGGGTAGCAAGCCATTTTTCTAAGAAATTGCATGCTGAATCTCATTAAATAACTAAAGTTGTTATATTTTCTAGGAAAACAGCTTTTTTCTTTTGCAAAGACAAATGGCTTTTATCATTTAATCAAATTTTTTCAAATAATTAATGGTCTTACAAGTTTCCTTTGAAGTATTTTTCTTCTTATTGCTGAATTCTTTTAATTCCTAACTCTTGCGCTACAAGCACATAATTTATGTACTATGTAAGTTAGTGTATCTTTAAATCCTCCCCAGACTGTTGTGGAAATGGCTCAGTGGCTGAGAGCATTTGGTAGATGACCATGAGGACCTGAGTGGAATCCCCAATAAGAGCTGGAATTGGCTGTAGGTACCAATATCAGAGTACTGGATCACTGAGACAAGTGGATGCTGGCCAGTAGCCAGCTCACTGAGCAAAATGAAGCCTTCAGGAGCTGTCTTAAGGGTACAAGGAAAGAATCAAGTAGAAACAAATAAATCTTTTCATGCCTTCTACACGTGTGAGTTCATGGACATGCATACACATGCACATGCACACACATACTTTACAGATATTTTAATAGAATTTAAGTGTGTGGTTAAATTAGTTGACACAACACAGCATATATTACTTTCTGTCAGTTTTTATTTGTAGAGCTGGCATGCAAAGTTTGTGTGAGCCATTTGACTTATATTAAGTATGGTGAGGCAGAACAAGCTCATGATTTCACTGGTCATTCCATGATCTGAACTACAGAATATTCAAATATAATAGTTCACCTTTAGATGATTTTTGAAAGTATTTCAAGTCAGTGTTCTTCTAGAAGCATTTAAAAAAAACCACAAATACGCCTAAGCAATTTTAGAAGTCAGAAAAAAATTGCCTTTTTTAATTATTATATTATTATTTTTAAATTTATTATTTTTTACCCTCCATATTTTATCCCCTACCCCTGTCCACCCTCTGACTGTTCCACATCCCATACCTCCTCCCCACCCCCAAGTCTCCACGTGGATACCCCCCCACCCTACCTGCCCTCTAAATTCCCTGGGGCATCCAGTTTCTTGAGGGTTAGGTGCATCATCTCTGAATGAACCTAGACCCAACAGTCCTCTGCTGTAGGTGTGTTGGGGACCTCATATCAGCTGGTATATGTTGCCTGTTTGGTGGTTCAGTTTTTGAGAGATCTCACAGGTCCAGATTAATTGAGATTGCTAGTCCTCCTACAAGGTTGTCCTTCTCCTCCCTAATTCAACAACAGGGGTCAGCTGCTTCTGTCCATTAGTTGGGTGCAAATATCTGCATCTGACTTTTTCAGCTGCTTGTTAGGTCTTTCGGATTGCAGTCATGCTAGGTCCCTTTTTGGGAGCACCTCATAGCCTCAGTAATAGTGCCAGGCCTTGGGACCTTCCCTTAAGCTGGATTCCACTTTGGGCCTATCACTGAACCTTCTTTTCCTCAGGCTCCTCTCCATCTCCATCTCTGTAATTCTTTCAGACAGGAACAATTATGGGTCAGATTTGTGACTGTGGGACGCCCCCTTTTCTCATTTGATGCCTTGTCTTCTTATGGGAGGTTGGCTCTATAAGTTCCCTCTCTCTACTATAGGGCATTTCAGCTAAGGTCCCACCCTTTGTGTCCTGAGAGCCTTTCACCTCCCAGGTGTCTGGTACATTCTAGAGCGTCCTCTCAAACTCCTACCTCTGGAGGTTGCCTGTTACCATTCTTTCTGCTGGCCTTCAGGGCTTCAGCACTTTTCCCTCACGCAATACCAGATCAAGTTCCCCTCTTCCCCCTACTCCCCCACATCCACTTTCCCTTCTATGTCCCTCCTTCCCTCCCCCTTGTGATTGCTTTCTTCTTCTTCCCAAGTGTCCAAGATGTCCTCACTTGGGCACTACAGCTTGTTGACCTTTTGGAGTTCTGTGGAATGTATCTTGGGTATTCTGTACTTTTATTTTGGCTAATATCCACATATTACTTGAATATAGTGAGTACATACCATGAATGTCCTTTGGGTCTGAGTTACCTCACTCAGGTTGATATTTTCTAGTTCCATCGATTTGCCTGCAAAATTCAAGATGTCTTTGTTCTTAATAGCTGAAGAATGGCTAAGATCGTAACTTGAGGAGACAACACATGTTGGAGAGGATGTGGAGAAAGTGAAAAATTGTTCTTGAGTTTTCCTTTTGTGTTCTATTTTGGGGAAATAGAAACAATATACTATAAACAGTGATTGTGTATGTAGCAAACTTTTTAAATGTTACAATCATAAGATGTTTTAGCCAGTGTTTACTTTGGTATTTACATTGTAGCTAGTACAAACAACCTGGGAAGAGATGATCTTGGATGGATTTAATATGAATATTGTAACAGCTGTGCCAAGAAAATCATAATAAATTTAAAGGACAGTGCTCTGACAATGCCTTCCAATTTGTCTGAATAGAAATACTCTGGAATATAGAATATAAAATTACATACAATGACATTAATGATAGTAAGCAGTAAATGCTAAGTAGTAACTTTATCAAAGATGTATAAATGTCTATTTCATCACATAATGATAGACAGTACTTTTGAAAATTTATACTGTAGAAAGAATAGTTTTAAGCAATAACATGTTACTACCTCATTTGATTTTCATTTTCCTATACCACAAATGGTTTGAAATCATGGCAGAAGTCACATAATTGAAAAGTAGAGGCAATAATATTTTCCATGATGCCATGAATGTACGCCTGTAGTTACCCCTCCCTTTCCATAGACTCCACATCTGCAGATTTGAACACAGTGAAATCATCTCTGATACCTCTCTCTCTCTCTCTCTCTCTCTCTCTCTCTCTCGTGTGTGTGTGTGTGTGTGTGTGTGTTTAGTAAAAAGTGTGTAGGATTCTGATCTTGTCCTTTCTAAAAGATACCATTTAAATTGTATCAGAAGTATAAATTATATGCAGACAAATTTGTATTTTTTCAATATGACTAAAGAATTCATAACTCCATTACTCAATGGACCCTGAAGCCAGTTCTCTGGGGAAATGAGCAGCAGACAACCATATTTTACCTCACCTATTGTGATATTTATTCACACTAAGAGCTAATGAAGAGTAAGGTAGCTTTAATATCTGTACTAATAAAAATTTTATTGTTGCTCAAGAATTTTAAAAACAGAACTCATGGTCCCTTCTTCAGAGTGGGACAATCACACAAATGAGAGCAGGAAGATGTGTTCTTATTCACAGGTTTTGTCAATATCCGACCATTCAACAAATGGTATTGAAGAAGCGAGTGACTATTTACTCTTTTGTATTGAAAAAGCTAGAAATAATGAAAGTTAAATTTCAAAGGGGATCTTTTTCCTTGAACTTAAAGACAATATAGGAGCCTCATATACTTTAGTTTACTTCTTACTATTTAAGTAAACACTAAATTTTCATTTTATCTTTCATTTTCTTTTAAATCCTTATCATGTATATAAATACTTCACTCCACCCCTTTAAACATTTAGAATATCTGTAGCTCCAACCATATACTGAGAGGAGCTTCTACGCAGACATGTGTGCTCTGGTTACAGCTAAAGTATCTGCTATTGAACTTTAAGTAACATTCATTTAAATAGAATTAGATAACTCAACTGGGTCCTTTTCTCTCTGTGGACATATAGATAGCAGAAGAATACAAAGCAGCAATATAAAGCTGTATTGAACTTTGTAAAATCATCTTGTTATCTCAGACTCCTAGATACCCATTTCAATTGCAGAAGAGACATTATTTGAGTAAAGACACACCCTCTTAAAATTGTGTTAGAGCACGACTCAAGTATTGGTCATTTAATGCCATATTTATCTTAAAAGCTCAATCCTGATTAATCATAATTAATACCAATATACTGAAAGGGGAAAGCATTCATGATTTCATAAATAAGTATGTACTATATTATTCTTAAAGCTATTTTGTAGAAAAGTGGGTATTCAATTGCCACTCATCAACAGAAATAGGGACATAAAAGTTTTAGTAAAATATAGTGCAATTATGCCTTAAATATAAATATTACTTTGGTTTTTAATCAATTCTTGGTTTTCCAAAAACTGCAGGTTACTAAAGTATGCAGAGAACAGAATAGTCTTTTGCACCAAAGATCACCCTGACTGGTCATCCACTTCCAAATGATCACTGAGTACATAGAATCAATTAGCTTTATGCTGAGTTGGAAAGTAGAATTTGATTATTTTTGAATAGATAGGAATTTACATATATGTGTGTTATAACACTTAATGTGAAAAGATGCCATGAATTTGAAAGATAACAAGGAGAGATATAAAGGAGGTTTTGGTGGGTAAAAAGGGAAGGAGAAGATGGTAGAACTGTATTTAAAACATAAAAAAAATCAAAATATAAAAAATGATTTTTGTTTTGTTTTGTTTTTTGTTTTTTTTCGAGACATGGTTTCTCTGTATAGCCCTGGCTGTTCTGGAACTCACTCTGTAGACCAGGCTGGCCTCGAACTCAGAAATCTTCCTGCTTCTGCCTCCCAAGTGCTGGGATTAAATTCGTGTGCCACCACTGCCTGGTATAAAAGATGATTTTTTTTATAAAGGAATTTTATCATTCCTTGGCTCAATTCATAAGTTCGGCAATATCAAATAGCAACAAAGAGGCATGTATGCAGTGGCTTATTTATTTGATATAAATAAACCACTAATACTAGGCATTAATTTTGTTGATGGATCATTTACCTTCCCAGACATATACCTATATTAGTAACAAAAACTTACTACATAAAGTATATAAGTTTCACAAAAATTGATGACACTTTCTTTAAAACAATTATGCGCTACAATTTGTCTCAGGATATATACTATAAACTCCTTAAACAATGAACAGTAAAGAATTCTAACAGCCTGACTCTTTCTTGTATGTTTGCATTCGCATAGGAGACAAAGTGTATGTAAACACTGGCAACTGTTTGAAAACAGTGCATAGAGAATTTAAAGAAAATAAGATTGAATGTCAGTTTATTTCTCTCTAACCAATACCCAGAGAGACACAGTAGCTTTATTTTAATAACTTATCTTTTATTGCTTAAATTTTACAGGGTATTTTATAGTATGTGTCATGTCTACCTATTAGAATCAATCATTCAGAAGACAGAGATGGAGCACATGATTGTGAGAAGTGTTGTCTGTGAAGAAGTCATCCGTGTCAGCCAATCAAAATAATTTATTTAACTCTGTTCAAGCTATTGCTTCTTAGGCACAGTAACAGGGTATGGCTTTCACCTGCAATCTTTAAACAATTTGAGGGTCCTTGGAGAATGATTAGACTATATTCAAAAGAGTCGTAATAACTTCATTTGTTTATCTCTCGTGTCTGCCAAATTCCAGGTGAATGTTTTATTACAAACTGTTGCTATGTTATGTGATTAATATGAGTAATTAATTTGTTACGGAAAGTAAGGTTAACCAATTTATTTGGTGGCCACACATAGGAATCTGAATGTGTTTTATCTACTGAGCTTTTTTTAAAACTTGAGAACCGGGTTTGGAAAGGAGTGAGCTTTCTGTTCTTCTGATCACATGTCTTGGGTAGCTATTTTTCACCATAGAATTGAAAATCTTATCTTGGCTTTACTTCAGCTCTAGTGGGAGGGAAATAGCACTGTCTCCTTTCATTCCCTCTTGTTTCTGACGAGAGAGAGAGAGAGAGAGAGAGAGAGAGAGAGAGAGAGAGAGAGAGATCTGTGTGGGTATGGAGCTGGAACTGTTTCTGTGAAACCAGAAGGCATGGGCATGAGGAAACCATTCACAGAACACTGGCCCACAACTCAATCAATGGCACAACTGGCTTTATCTTATTTAATTGTTTTTATCCCCCTAAGAGTTAGTATGAGGCATCATGTGTTATAAGTGCAATGTATACTCAGACTTACTGGCTCTGAAAACAAGTAGAAAGGGGATTGCTGACTCGTATGTGTTCCAGAACATGATGTTGCTGTGGTCTCCGTGTTTGAAATGATAGTCTCGGGCAGAGGAAAAGGCTTGATTAAGAAGCAGGGAGGAATTTGTAGCTAGGGATGTGAACTATGGGGTGTGAGCTATGGAGGAAGGTGAGTAACAGGACAGGCTGGAGAAAGCTGAACACACCTAAGCCCTCTCTTCTTTCTCCTACACGACGATTCTAAATTTAGTCATTCAGTGTGTCTTGGGATGTTTTCTGACACCGCATGTATCACCAGCTTGCGGGCAAAAGCTTTAGCTCAGAGGAAATAACCCCAAGACATCCTCAGCGTTTGTATCTTCTTCTGAACTTGCCCAATACCACATCTGGCTAGATTTAGAATTAGAACAGGAAACATCTCTTCTTGGGATCCTATTCTTAAGGACCCCGACCTAGGAAGCTTCTCGTCGTGGTTCTCCCTCTAAGATAAGACTTCCTGGTGTCCACTTCAGGGTGCTGCAACTCTCTGAACTGCATGTTTACAGTAGAAATGAAAGAATGACTTTATGGAGTGGCTTCATTTATAACTAGGTTTGTGGTCATCCTAGAGGCACAGCTCTGTCAGTTTGTGCCTGTTCTGGCCAACATAATAATAATTTAAATTTCCATGTAAGGTTTTGTTTATAATAAGAATGAATGCGTAAATAGCAGCAACGCTTTAATGTATTTTGGACATTTTAAAAACACACACACACAAACACATATACTTCTCGAAATTAAGAATATAAATGTCAGCATATGCTTCAATAGTTTTACGTCTGAATCTGAGGGAAGCCTCTTTCTTAAATTGTTAAGCACAGAGTGAAGCACTAATGCATCAAGGTGGTATGGACCCAGTTTCACAGTAATAATGTCTGTGCTCCTGGCTGAGCAGTTATAATCAGGATATAGTCTAAAATAGAAAAATGAATATCCTTAAACAGGTATTAAGCAGTAGAAGAATAATTCAAAGAAGGTTAAACCTTGTCACTTCTTGTAGGAGGCTCTGAATAGAAATATTTTCACAGAGCACAGTTAATTTAATTTGAATTTAAAATCTTGACTTCTCATTGACCCCCTTACTCTAAAACAGATGAACTAAAGACTTAATGGATTTCTTTAAAGTTAATTAAAATCTGGTTTAAACCGGACACCCAATCCCAGAAGAAAAACTTTAGCAGGTGTTACTGTCAAATCCTTATTAATACTCGATACCACAGTAGAAATATACTCAATACAAAGAATATGCTTGACAGGACATTTTACTTGCTCTTACTTCAGTTTCTAGGCAAGAAGACACAATTCCTTAAAGGAAAATCAAATTTTATCACATACAAAATCTATATTTCATATATGCACACAGTATAAGGATATACACATGTATACAAATGTATGTGTAAATATACACACATATATGTGTATGTGTTTACTCAAAAAACTAGTAATCACAGAACCTTACAATTAATAATATCTAAAACTTAAATTTGATAAATAAATTTTACTAATACCACAAAATTAGACTGTTTTGTTGCAAACTGTGTCTTTAATATCTCAGGCTTGCCTGCTCACCATAGAAGAATACTTTTTGACTGGGAGCTAGGGGACATCACAATCCTGCCTTCATATAAGTGTTAATAGGCTGAATTCAACTAATATTTTCTGCTGCTGGTAAGTAATAAAGTCATTTCCAGAAATTTAAATGTTACAATTTGATAGAATACACCTTTCATCAGTAATGTGTACAGTGTGTCACTGAGCTTCCTGTGGTATACTGTGAACACTTGATCCACAAATAACATTTTTAAAGATCCTATGGAAAAATAGTAGGATTCTGAGTTTCCATCAGACAATACAGCATTGAATACAAAATAAAAGGTCCTGACTTCTGATCTGCTCTGGGAAGGACTAGAGTCAGGTAAACAAAATGTATAATTTTTTCCCTCTTCCCAGGGGTGGTCTGAAGTACAGACAATGATCCTGCTTTTACCCTATTGTCACCTCAGAAGGCCTTATCACTGATCAGCTATGTCTGCCATTGCCTGCCTTTAACCTGTCATTCTTCAAGGTTGTATTACTTCATTGGACAGTAGAGTCCAGAAATCTGGTTCATTCAAGAAGTAAATCCTACCGAAGAAAAGTGGGGGGAAAAAACTTTAATGAAAATAGGAAATCTAGGCAGAAAGTTCCATCTCAAAATAAGTGATTGATGGTGGTATGATCAAGAGGAACACATAGACTTTAGAAGAGAAAGAAAAAACTTGTTCCTTTTGAATTTAGTAAATAAGTGCATCTATAGGTGATGGTTGATCAAACTAGACAGTCCTCCCAAGGAAGAAGACCTGAGTTTACTTATTGCACTGGAGTCTTAGATGACTGAATGAATTTGAACATCAATTTACACCGTTTCCCCCAATTTTATAGAGTCCTCTGTTTCATCAATTTTCTCAAACAAGAAATTGGATTTATTAGTTAATATAACTGAAAAACCAGACTTATTTTGTAAGTTCCCAGTTTGACATTAGGTGTTAGAATATACAATGAAGACCCTGGTGTTCTTCACAACTTCTGTGAATATCTGGTGTCAATGGTCAATATCATCCTAAGCTCAGCCTTGCTCTTCTCCCCTGATGGTGGGACTTAGATCATAGCCATTGAAATAAATGTATCTGGAGAGAAAAGGGGAAAAGAAAAAAGGCAGAAAAAGAGAAAGGCAATTAGGGAGAGGTCTTAGGAAGGAGAAATGGGAGGGGAGGGAAATGGAAGATAGGGGTAGAAGTGGGAGGAAGAGGGCAAGCTACTTTTACATCCCTGCTGGGTGTTGTTTTTCTGTTTCTTTATTTCTTTGTATCACCAATTTAAGGTTTGGAAGTTTGAAAGACTAAAATTTTAAGAGTTAGGGATTTTCTATGAGCAAAATAACCAAAAATATTTTTTAAAACATACACAAAAATAGAAATGTGTTTTTACAAATTTTATTATTTAAAATAAAGGCATAGTATAATGATCTTTCAATACACTAGTAGTTAAACTGAATAAAATTTGATAAAACTGTTCAAGTATTGTTTGGAAAAATGTTCAAATACTGGTGATACTCATCAATATAACTTGTACACTCTTGGTCCTTTATTGATTTGTTCTTTACATGTGAAGATTTTTCTTCAATTATCAATTTTTTCCCTATAAAGTAAGTCATTCATATTTATTCCTTTCATTCTAAGTAGATCAATGCACTTGTCACTATAAATATAAATAAATATAAAATATTATTAGTTATTAATGCATTCTGTCTTACCTCTCTTTTTGTTTAGTCAGGATGATTTGTTCAGTTCAATTAGGTGGATGCACATTATATATGTATACATACATATATACATATATTATATATGTATATATATATAATATATGTATATATATATATAATTTGAAGAATAATATTATTTTTCATTTGTAAAATAGTTTTAAAAATACAGAACATGCAAATGACCTTTGCAACATATCAGTCACAGGCTTCTTGTGTCATCCACATCCATCACCATACCAAATGTGTTCATGGTGGTATAGCTGGCCTTGGCTCAAAGGTATTAGTCTCTCTGCTGGGACTCTGTGTTGACAGCTTCCTCCTGTTGCTTGTCCATTTGCTTTGCTTGGCAACTGTCCAGATTCATGAGAAATGGTGTTAACATTTTTCTCACAGTGTGATCTGGGGCCAAGTAAACATGCACTCAGAATGTCAGAATGGGCTTTTCAAAATTTATATACTTAAGCATTATTACTAAATGAATCAGAAAGTATAATTTTAGAGTATTGTATGTTGTATTCTTATAAATTTTCATTT
>JADRCC010557419.1:0-10868 GCA_019843855.1 Hylomyscus alleni | reverse complement strand
TGATGAATAAAAATTCCTTTACCCCTTGGGCAATGGAAACTACCAGGAATCTGCGAGGGAGGTCCTTGACAAAACTACTAGCACTAGGGCACATGGAGTCTGGACCAAACTGTTGGGGTCTGGGAATCATGACAGAAACAGTTCAGACACTTGTCTCTGTTAAATTGGGCTGGTTTATTGAAAGAACAACCCATAATTGATCAAGGATGCAGTCCAGGCTGTAGTTCTGAACTCTGATGACTGGCCAGAATGCTACCAGTAAGCATGAAATGCACAAATCTCTAACAAGTTATTCTACCAGTCAGGATTTAGGGTAGAGAATTTCCTTAGAAATATGTCTTTGTTGTATTTTTATACTGTTCTCACTGGTTTGGGTATTTAACTGTGATGGGAGTCTACGATTGCCTAACATTCATGTCTAAATTTGCCAACCAGGATTTAAAGGTCTCTTTCTATGAAGTAGGATCTCAACTGCCAGGGAGGTCATAGGCACTTAAACTTCATTCAAAGCTGTACTGGCTGGTTTTGTGTTTCAACTTGACACAATCTGGATTTAACACAGAAAAAGGAGTCTCAACTGAGGAAAAGCCTCCATGAGTTCTAGCTGTGAGGCATTTTATCAATTAGTGATCAAGGAGGGAAGGCCCACTGTAGGTGGTGCCATCCCTGGGCTGGTAGTCTTGGGTTCTTTCTATAAGAAAACAAGATGAGCAAGGCAGGGGAAGCAAGTCAGTAAGTAACATCTCTCCACGGCATCAGCTCCTGCTTCCTGCCCTGTGGGAGTTCCAGTCCTGACTTCCTTTGGTGATGAACAACAATATGAATGTGTAAGCTGAATAACCCTTTCCTCCCCAACTTGCTTCTTCAGCAAGATGTTTCACACAGGAATAGAAACCCTGACTAAGACAGAAACCTACTCAAAATGGAAGTTTTATTCCAAGTGGCTTCTTATATTGGTGCGAGTCTATTTCTCATGCTCGAGTCCATTTCAGGGGCATCTTTTAAAGACAAGAAACCATTAGATATCACACATAAATGTAGGAAGTACTGTGGGGCAGATTTCTCATTTCTCTTTTGCAATGACTGTAAAAACCTCATGCCATTTTTAAGAAATTCATTCAGACTCAGCAAAAAAAAAGTTTTTAAAAATTATTTCACTTATTATTTTCATTCTTCTAAAACTTCTCTTATATTATCCTTTATGCTATGAACATGTTGCAAAGATGTTTGAACTCTTTCCATTTGGACATATAGACACAACAGAGGGAAAGCCCATATTCCATGTCACGCTATCATACACATATAAACACACATACACATACATACATACACACACATCTTCCAGGTGACTTGGAATATTATTTCCTTAGAGTAAAAACATAATTTTCTTTATCAACTTTGTACACTAACATTCAAAGATGTAATTTCAAATTATGAAATATTTGAAATTGAATATTTTTCAGTCAATAATTGATTAATTTAGGAGAAAAGATGATTCTCTAACGTTGTGATTAAGATGCTTGTGCCACGCCTGACTCTCGACCAGCAGGAAAGAAAGACTAGCACACAAGTTCCTTCCAGCAACGGTTTACTCAGGCCTTGTAAGTTACAAATGGAACAAGGGTGTGCCCCCGAAGCGCCCATGAGTGTAGCTTATGGGCTTATCCTCAGAGGATGCCCATGAGGCCATGCTACGCTTCACCTCCCCATAGGCTGCAGAGATTATACGACATATCAGACCACCGGTCAATACCGCCCTCAAGCCATACAAGGAGTTGTTTACAACTTGGTCAGGACAAGGCCAGCACCATCTATAGGGAGCTCTTGGTCAGGACCAAGGCCAGCGCTCCACAGATGTTACCATGGGCAAAGAGCAACCTAGGAATAAAAGTGTTTTATCTCATCTTAGAGATGACAACAATCATGAAGGTAACAGAAATCAAGGCAGGGGCATGCCTACCTTGCTCACCTGCCAGGATTGCTCACCTTCCTGGATTGCTCACAGGGCAGGAACTTGGATGCAGGAGCTGATACAGAGGCCATGGAGGGGTGCTGCTTAATGGATTTCTTCCCCTTGCTTGCTCAGCTTACTTAACCCAGGGCTACCAGCCCAGGGATGGCACCATCCACAATGGGCCCTCCCATCCTTGACCACTAATTGAGAAAATGTCTTTCAACTGTATCTCATGGAGGCATTTCCTCAAGAGAGGCTTCTTTCTCGGTGATAACGCCAGCTTGTGTCAAGGTGACACACAAAACCAACCAACCAGTACATACAGTCTAGCCTTGGTTATGACCAAGTTATATTTGTAGGTTGTTGTATTTATTATACAGGTCAGTCAGTGTGTAGTTTAAAATGGGAAAGAACTGTGTACCAGGAGTGAAGGTTCCTAGGAATGTGATACAGGTTCTCTGTCACATAGCTGAAACTTCTTAGCAGATAATTTTGCCAAGATTCATGGCTGCTCATCTAGTATTTAGTTTTTCTTTCATACTAAAGTATGCAGATGTTTCCTGTGGTCACTAAGAATCACAAATTTGTTCAAATTCTGCAACAAAAGAAATGACCCTCTGACACTTTTACGGGCAGTGATATACTCACATGGATAATGATGGGTGGGTTTCTAAAAAGTGCCTATTTTCATTGTGGTATGAAGAATGGTCATTATGTACAGAAGTACAGGAACCATCTTGTAACAACTGTAGAGATTCAACTTCCAATGTCTTATGGGTGCAATATTTCTGATCTCATGTAAAAGTGCTAGATGACAATGGTGGGAGTAAGACACAAACTATAGGCACATTTCAACCTAGGAGAAGAGAGAGCATGAGACTACGGTCTTGCTTCCTCCCTTCAGGAGGTGTCTGTCTTATACAACAGCAAAGTGAAAATTGTAAAATCAAGTTAACAATCCTTACCTAAGCAAGGGACAAAAATGCTGTTGATAGCTAAAACAAACACCCCCACCCCCCAAAAAAACCTTCCTAGGCTTAAAAACAAAACCAAAAAAAACTCATTAGTAGCTTTATGTTGGGGAGTGGGTACCTGGGAATGCAGTGGGGCCTTACAGCTGTGAGAAGACAATTGGCTGGAGTGAATTCTGGCCTTCTAGCATGTGATCCTAGTGATGGAACTCAGATATCAGCCTGATAGAAACTGCCTTTATCTACTGAAACATTTTGCTGCCCTTAGTATAATACAATATAGTGTATATTTTAATCAAATGGCAGCCTGATATTGTTTTTAAATAATTTTTATTAGATGTTTTCTTTATTTAGATGTTTTCTCCTTTCCCATGTTCTCCTCCAAAATAAATAAAATAAAATAAACAAAAACTAAAACAAACCCCTGTTCCCTCTCCCCTCCCCCTGCTCACCACTCCACCCCCTCCTGCTTACTGGCCCTGGCATTCCCCTACACTGGAGCATAGAACCTTAACAGGGCCAAGGGCCTCTCCTACCATTGATGACCAACTTGGCCATCCTCTGCTATACATACACTGCTGGAGCCATTAGTTCCACCATGTGTACTCTTTGGTTAGTGTTTTAGTCCCTGGGAGCTCTGAGGGTACTGGATGACAGGAGCCTGATATAGCTGTCTCCTGAGAAGCTCTGCCAGTACCGGACTAATACAGAAGTAGAGACTCACAGCCATCCATTGGACTGAGTACAGGGTCCTCAATAAAGGAACTAGAGAAAGAATCCAAGGAGCTGAAGGGTTTGCAGCTCCTTAGGACAAACAATATGAACTAACTAGTACCCTCAGAGCAACCTGATATTTATATAAATTAGTACCTTTCCTAAATTACTAAAGCCAGCAAATTCTTTGTGAAACTCTTTGGACTTCTTTAGTAAAATTTAGCTTTCAAATTTTCATATCTGGGATGAAAGTGACAGTTGCATTGTTTTTCAGAAAACAGAGTTGAGGTGGGTTTCCCATGCAATTTAAGACTTCAGCAAAGGGCTTTTATAAAGGAATAATTCACAGGCAATAACTTATGACTAACTTTGAAGTTAGTTAACCGAAATTTACAAATAGTTATATAGATTTTTAGGTATAGAGATCTTAATTTTACTGATATTAAATTAATTTGATTTCATAAACAATTTCATTACATTTAAATGTTAATATTCTAGAATTATAAGAAAATTTATAAATAGTGCTACTTAATCAAGGTTATGTCATATACAAACTAGAATGTAACTAATTGAAAATAAATAAAACCTATGATATTTTTAAGATTTATTTATTTTATCTATATGAATATACTGTAAATGTCTTCAGATACACCAGAAAAAGGCATTGGATCCCATTATAGATGGTTGTGAGCCATCATGTGGTTGCTGGGAATTGAACTCAGTACTTCTGGAAGAGCAGTGCTCTTAACTGCTGAGACATCTTTCCAGCCCAAATCAATGATTATTAGAGGAAAAAAAGGGATAAATAAAGCGATTACTTACTATTTTTCCTTAATTTTTAAAATTTTATGTTATTAATCATTTTATTTATTTACATTCCAAATTTTGACCCCCTTCCTGGTTTCCTTCTTCAAGTTCATCACCCCTTTCCCTCTCTCCTTTGCTTCTGAGAGGTGCTCATCCAGCCACCAACTCCCACCTCAACCAGCTAGCAATCCCTTCCCTGGGGCATCAAGTTTCTACAGGGCATTCCTCCCATTGAAGCCAGAAAAGTCAGTCCTCTGCTACATATGTAACAAGGGCTATGGACCTGCCCATGTATGCTCTCTGGTTGACTGCTTAGACTCTAGGATCTCTGAGTGTTCTGGGTTAGTTGCTACTGTTGTTCTTCCTATGGGATTGCAATCCCCTCAGTTTGTTCAGTCCTTCTCCTAACTCTTCCATACAGTCTCTGACATCAGTCCAATGGTTGACTTTAAATATCTTCATCTGTGTCAGTTAGCTGCTGGTAGAGCCCCTCAGAGGACAACCATAACAGGCTTCTGTCTGTAAGCACAACATGACATCAGTAATAATGTCAGGATTTGAACAGATTCCAAGTTGGGCCAGTCTCTGTATGTTCTTTCCTTTAGTCTCTGCTCTACATATCTTTTAGACAGGAATAATTCTGGGTCAAGAACTTTGAAGGTAAGTGGTAGCCCGATATCTCAAATGGGAATGGTCTCTTTAGGTTCTATCTCCCCACTGTTGGACATTTCAGCTAAGGTCATCCACATTGGGTGCTAGGGGGCCTCTCATATCCCCAGTGTCTGGTACTTTTTAGAGGTTGGTTGCCTCCCAACCAACGCTGGTACATAATTCTATTAATTTTCCAGCCCTCTATCCTGATATCCTCATTGTTAATGTCTGAATAGAATTCCATTCTGTAAATGAACCAAATTTTCTGTATCCATTCTTTGTTTGAATTACACCTGTGTTTTTTCCAGCTTCTGGCTATTCCAAATGAGGTTGCTATGGACATAGTTGAGAACATATCTTTGTAAGGCATAGCATCTTTTGAATATATGCCCAGGAATGATATAGCTTTGACTTCAGGTAGAACTACTTCTAATTTTCTGAGGTACAGCCAGATTGATGTTCAAAGTGGTTGTACCAGTTTGCAATCCCACCAGCAATGGAGGAGTGATTTGTATTTTCTCTGATGACTAAGGATGTTGAACATTTCTTTAAGTGCTTTCAACCATTTAACATTCCTCAGTTGAGAATTATCTGTTTATCTGTGCACCTCATTTTTTGATTATGTCATTTGGCTTTCTGTAATCTAAATTCTTGAATTCTTTATATATTTTGTATTTTAGCCCTCTATTGGGTGTAGGGCTAGTGAAGATCTTTTCCCAATCTGTAGTTTGATGTTTTCTCTTATTGACAGTGTCCTATGCCTTACAGAAGCTAGTCAGTTTCACGAGGTACCATTTGTCATTTGTTGATCTTAGAGGTTGAGCCATTGTTGAGGCTGTTCAGGAAACATTCCTCTGTGGCAGTGCATTCAAAGATATTTCCCACTTTCTCTTCTATTAGATTCAACACACCTGGTTTTATATGGAGGTTCTTGATCTACCTAGACTTGAGCTTTGTAGAAGGTGATAAATATATATATCAGTTTATATACTTCTACATGAACACTGCCAATTAGACCAGCACAATTTATTGAAGATGCTGTCTTTTTTCAACTGCATGGTTTTGGCTTCTTTGTCAAAGATCAAGTGACCATAAGTGTGTGGGTTTAATTTTGGGTGTTCAATTTGGTTTCATTGGTCGACCTATGAAATCTACCTGTACCAATACTATGCACTTTTATCACTGTTGCTCTGTAGTGCAACTTGAGGTCAGGGATGGTCATTTCCCCAGAAGGTTTTTATTGTTAAGAATTGTTTTAAATATCCTGGGTTTTTTGTTATTCCATATAAATTGCTCTTTTCATGTCTGTGAATAATTGGGTTAGAATTTTGATGGGGATTGCAAAGAATCTGTAGATTGCTTTTTGTAAGATGGCCATTTTCAATATTTAATCCTACCAATCCATGAGCATGGGAGATCTTTCCATCTTCTAAGGTCGTCTTCTATTCTTTCTTCAGTGACTTGAAGTTCTTGTCATACAAACGTGTTGCTTGCTTGGTTAAAGTTACACCAAGATATTCTATATTATTTGTGACTATTGTGAAGGGTGTTGCTTCCCTAATTTCTTTCTTGGCCCATTTATCCTTCATATAGAGGAAGGCTGCTCATTTGCTTGAGTTAATTTTATATCCAGGCACTTTGCTGAACTTGTTTATTAGGTGAAGTAATCATCCTGTAGAATATTTGGGGTCAATTAAGTATACTATAATATGTGCAAATAGTGATATCTTGATTTCCTCTTTTTAAATTTGTACCCCTTTGATCTTTTATTATCTAATTTTTCTGCCTAGAACTTAGAGTACTATATAGAATAAATAGGGAGAAATTGGGCAGCATTATCTTGTCCTTGATTTTAGTGGGATTTTTTCATGTTTTTCTCCATTCTGTATTCTGTTGGCTACTGGTTTGCAGTATATTACTTTTATTATGTTTTGGTGTGTGCCATGAATTCCTGATCTCCTAAGATTTTTAACATGAAGGTGTGTTGTATTTTACAAAGGCTTTTTCAGCATCTAAAATAAATAATTTTCATCTCAAATTAATGATTCTTAGTTGGAGAAAAACAGAAGGATAATAAAGTAATCCCCTTTTAAAGAAGTAGCTTCTTAAAAATATTTATTAACTTTCTTCTTAGCCTGGTAGTGGTGGTGAATGTCTTTAATCCCAGCACTTGGGAGGCAGAGGCAGGCAGATTTCTGAGTTCGAGGCCAGCCTGGTCTACAGAGTGAGTTCCAGGTCAGCCAGGACTACACAGAGAAACCTTGTCTCGAAAAAAAACAATATATATATATTGTTTTATATATACATATATATATATATATATATATATATAAAGAATTAGGTTTGACTATAATGACTTTTAAATCAAATAGTTCTTTGTTTTTATCTACGTCCCTGCTTCTCCACTCCTCTGTCCTTTTGTACCTTCCCACCTCCAGCAACTTTTATTACTTTTTAGTGTCATACATTACCTTTTGCTCTGACATCTTTTCAACTTCTCTTACATATTTTCATAATCAACACCCAAGTAAGATTTAAAGTACATTCAAAAGCTTAAGCATAGGTAATAATTAAGATAATGATGTTTAAATTGTCTCATTCCATACTGTATGTGTAATTGATCTTTTCAAATGAGGCAATTAAGATATGAACTATATACATTTTGCATTAACATGGAACAAATATATGTAAATAAAATCCAAAGAAAATATCTTCAATTTAGTTTGAATGCTTTTACTCAATCTACTGTTGTAGAACAGATTGCTAGGTTTTGAAAGACATAAAGTTTGAGTTTCCAGCAAACAGTAGAAAATAGTGAAGTAAATGAAGAATAGCAAAAGAAATGAGATGATATTAACAATCATTAAAAATCTTTTGTAGGAAATCAAAATAATTAGTGTAGCAGCTCATTAAGATCAGTGGGTCCCTGGGCTGTGTAACTTCTGATTCGAATGTATGAGAAGTGTTGTATATGACTTCCATGTTTTGGAGTGGGTCTGAAGTCGAGTCAAACATTGACTGCTTTCAACATTGCCCTAACATTTTTTGTAGACAAATCAGATTGTATGTTACCGATTTAATGGCTGGGTTGGTGTTTATATTTCTCTTCTGGTAGCTTACAGACTTTCCCATATCAAGGCACTAGAATATACAAAGGAAGGCTCCATATGGCAACATGCTGTCAGTTTGTGGAGAGCAACTTTTTGTCTTGGCAAAAATCTGAGTTACTTGGACACTTTTCTTTGGTCAATAGCTCAATTGGATATAATCTAGTCCCAGTATTGGAAGAGACAAGACATGCCAAACTGGGATTCCATCTCTCTTATCACTTAAAGACTTCATTAGAATTAAAATGTCAACGTTTCCACTGCTCTAGATTACCATACCACCTCAAATGTCCTTAAATTCTAACTGTTTTTCCCACATTCCTTCTCTCAATGCTTCTCTCCATACCTCTCACCCTGATTCTACCATTCCAGTCTGCTCTCTCCCAGCCCACCCACAATATCTAGGTTATTTTCCCCTCTCAGGGAGATTCATGTTTCCTTCCTCGTCCCTTCTGATATGTCTAACCTTTCTGTGTCTAGAGATGGTTGCTTAGTTATCATTTCCTTAATAGCCAATGTACAAATGTAAGGATATATATATATATATATATATATATATATATATATATATATATCTTCCTGGGTCTAGGTTACTTCACTTAGGGTTACTTTATTCATAATGACTTTTTACTTGTTCTATCCATTTGCCTCCAAATTTCTTGTGTGTGTGTGTGTGTGTGTGTGTGTGTGTGTGTGTATCAGCTTAGTAGTGTGGCAAATTTTAGTGATCAGTTCTTTTAAGGGACAATGAGACTTTCAATTTCTGGCAATTAAGAATAGAACAGCAATTCTACTAGAGTCATAAACCAGTGCCTTATTTAGCCAGCATCAGAGAAGCTTCCTCTTTCAATATTTGAGAAATATGCAGAGACTCACAACTAAATCTCATGCAGAGAGAGAAATAATGAGCTTGGAACATCATCTCTAAATGGGAGGTCTCTCTCAATTCTCGTCCCTCAGAGTTCAGGTAACTCTGTGGAAGAGAAAGTAGAAAGAGTGTAAGAGCCAAAGGGGATGAAGGACACCAGAAAAACAAGACCCTCTATGTCAACTGAACCAAGCTTCTATGAATTCAGAGACCTGGAAACAGTAAGCGCAGGGCCTGCACAGCTCCTTTGTGTATATATTATGGCCTTTAGCTTAACATTTTGAAAAGAATCCTGAGTGTATGAATAAGCAGGTCTCTGGTTCTTATACCTTCTTGGGCTTATTTTTTTCTTTTTTTCTTTCTTTTTTTTTTTAACTTCTGTTGGTTTGCTTTGTTAACTTTCTGATGGTCTTTGTTTTATCTTATTATATTTTATCTTGTAATGTTTTGTTATTACACCTTAGAAGCCTGTTCCTTTCTAATGAGACAGCAAGAGTACATCCCGATGGGAGAAGAGGTAGGGAGGAACTGGGAGAAGAGCCTGTAATCAGGATATTTTGTATGAGAATAGAATCTACTTTCAGTAAAAAAGAAAATAGTAGAAAATAAAAATCACTTATATTATTTTATATTAAACATCATAATTACATTTATGTATATATTTTTAACCATAACAAATAAACAAATGCCATGGGATGGGAACAGGTAAGGAAAAGAAAGATCAGTAATACTGACTGAAATGTACCAGGAGAATCTATATTTCATAAATATTGTACATGTTTGTTCCATTGTATTTAAGCTGCATTAAAGAATTTCAAGTTAACTCTGAGAGTTGGCAGAGAGTTGCAGTAAATTCAGAGATCCAGTCAAACGCTGGGTGTCAAATACTACTTACCAGGTACATACACTTTTCTCATTTGATAACTGTTCTCACCAGTAAAAAAAAAAAAAATCACAAAGATAGACTCCATATTTCATTTAATAAAGTTGAGACTTAAGGAACTCACAAACTTCCTTTGTGACAGTAGATTTTCTGCTTTAGACTTAAACAGATCTGATAAATAGCCCATGCTTTCTGGATTAGACTGACTTTTCCATTTACCCCTTTCTATTTATTTTATAAATACAGTTAGTTATTTTCAAATCATTGTTGAAACTAGCTGGCTGCTGAGTTTCTAAGTTATAAGAGTGAAAGACACAGTTGTATCATTGATCCACTGCCTTGGGCAAGATCTGAGCTTTAGTAAGGCTACTGTGTTAACTCTATTTGACTTCTCCAGACTCTGAACAGTAGTTGCTTAAATAAGTTACCATGAAGGAAATCTTTAGCCTTTTTGTTTTGCTTGTGGCAGGTAAATTTGTTGTTTACTTGGGTGCAGAATAGAGTCTCTTCTTTCTTTAATATTGTCATACATTGTCTGGATGACTGCCGTCATCTTTATTCTTTGAATTCTCATGATGCTTACACCTGAAATAATTTTTTTTTTATGCTTTACTCGTTTTGTGGATACGGACATATTTTTATATGATCTCTTTCATCGTGGAATTCAATCTCAGGGTAAGTGGAGGCTGAGCTTCATATCTCTCACAAAGGGAGAGTGCCTGGAACACACTGAGAATGAATCCACACATCAGAAGCTAAGATCTTTGGAATTAGATTATTCACTTGCTATAACCACCAAGATACATAATAGTATATAATAACATTCATTTTTGTGGAGAAAATAAACTGAAAAAAATAACAATATCTAACCATGTAGGACCTGTTATCCAGCATTTTGTGGACATAATTTAAC
>JADRCC010557418.1:0-11677 GCA_019843855.1 Hylomyscus alleni | reverse complement strand
GTCTTAGCCTTACCTAAGCCCATCACAAAATCAATTCAAAATGGAGAGTACTTCTGCTGTATTTGCTTTGTGTGTATGTATGTGTGTGCTGGTACACACATACCACAGCACACGAGTGAAGGTCGCGAACAACATTGAGCTGTCAGTTCTCTCCTGTTACCCAAGTGACCTGACAATGGAACTGGGGCCATTCAGGTCTGGGCACTAGCACTTCTCCCTGCTGAGCAGTCTCCAAAATGGATATTATAGAGCAAGATGTAAGATGGAAAGCTTCTAAGAAATAACATGGTAAAGCGTCACATTAAACGTGGATATGATGACCACTTTTTAGAGACAGATCCAGAGACACAATCCACAGAAGAGATATCCAGCTTGGACCTCATTAAAATTAAAAATGTATGCTTCATAGAAGATATATCAAGTGTATGAGAAGTCCAAAGAGGAGGAGAAAATACCTACAAAATACACAGCTGTTGAAAGAGTGCTATCCAAAGAATTCTTATATATCAACAAGGGGGGGAGGGCGGAAAGCCTGGTTAAAAACTGAGCAAGACCTTAAGGGACACTTCACTAAAGAAGATATGCAGAAATGAGAAAACAAAAAGATATTCCTTATTTGTCCTTAGGACCCTGAAAAAGCTAAGACGATGAGATCCGTGATAAGCCTATCACAACCATCAGATTCCGAGATAGATTGTCAAATGCTGGCAGAGATATGGAGCCATAGGAACTCATCTGTTTCTGTGGAGAATTGCTGCCTGTGCCCTGGACCTGCCCAACCCTACTTGCCCTTGGGGGTTGGAGGTGAAGTGGCACAGAATCAATGACACAGACTCCGTGAGCAGGTGTGAAACACTGCAGCTCATCTGAACACTGCAGCTAGCTCCTTTAATACCCTCCACCCAGGCCCAATTGGTCCCAAGAAAGCATCTCTCCTAAACAACAGTTCCAGATTGGCTGACATTGTCTGTGTCAGCAATCCTTGGTCTCAGGCAGTCCTCAATTAGGTCCTCCTGTAGGAGATACCTTTGTGGATGCTCAGCCCCTGGCATTTATGCAGAGGTGGCTGCACCATTCCTCCAACAGAGAATATACATGAGTACAGCCACTTGAAAAGATACATGGTCAGCTCTTAACAAAATTAAACTTCCCTTACAGTCCAAGAAATTGCACTCTTCTGGCCTTTGTGCAGATGTGTTGAAATACCTGTCCACACAAAACCTTATACAAAGATGTTTACCAGAAATGAATAACCATGAATATGTCATTCATGATTTCCAAATCTTGAATACTATCAAGATCTGTTGATAAATAACTAGATAAACAAACTGTGGAATGCCAAGATAATGAAAGATTCCCAGGAGCAAAAAGAAATGAGCTACCCGAGTCATGAGAAGAGAGGAAGATTACATGCTGTGTAATTGTAGCTATAAGTCATTCTTAAAAAAAAAAAAAAGGCAAAACTATGTAGACAATAAAATGATCGGTTGTTGCCAGGGGTTGAGGGGATGGAGAGAAATGCATTGAACATGGAGGATATCTAGAGAAAATATTCTATATGATACTTCAATGATACATACATACTATCTTGTGTTTGTCAACCCCCAGGATGTAGAAAACAAGAAGGTAAGCCATATAAACCTAATGTAACTATGGCATCTGAGTGACAGTTACGTGTTCACATGGTTCTGCAGATACAAGAGACCCAATGCTGACAGTAGAGTGAGCTGCACATAAAAAATAAAGTATTTCCAAAAACATAAGGCAGGCATAGGGGCATACCTCCATAGTGTCAACACTCAGGAGGCAGAAAAAATAATGTCACGAGATAGAGGCCAGCCAATGATACATAGTTGGATCCTGCCTCAAAAAGCAGAGAGGGGTTGATAGTTAATTGTATATGTCAGTTTGACTAGGCCGTGGGATGTCCTGATATTTGACCAAACATTAATCTGCTCATATTCATGAGAAGATTTCTGGGTGAGATTAATATTTGAGTTTGGTGAGTCTCATCTACTCGTGGCAAGACTCTTACCTGAATGCATAATCAGAGACTTTTTGTCTTCTCTGGCCCCAGGCTGAAATACTAGCTCCTCCCTGTTAGTTCTACCTCCTTTCCATTCTTTACTTTCCTAGCTTGCCATTTACAGACAGGAGGACTTTTCACCTTCAATCACTGCATAAGCCAGTTCCTTAAACCACACACACACACACACACACACACACACACACACACACACACACTCCAGTGGTATTGATTCTAGAGGGTCTAGATACATACACAGTTGTGAAATCTATGCCCTTCATACCCACTCTAAGTTGTTCAGAGTGATGTATCATTACACCATGGATGTTCCTTATCTGTCATGTTACCTCACGTTGTTATGAGGTAAGACAAGTCATAAAGACATGCCATGTCTGTATCGAGTTGTCATGTCAGGTTCCGCAGAGATTTGGATCTTTATCACGAAGGTAGAAACACACATAGAACATTCATTTGGTCCTCTATTATTTCAAGAGAGAAACTCCTAGATTTTCTGGGAGGAAGAAAAGAAAAGTATTGTTTCAAAATCTTTTCTGTATTAGTTACTTTTCTCAAAGCTGCATAACAGAAGCAGCTTAAAGAAGAGGTGATTCGTTTTGACTCACAGTTTGAGAAAGGAGAGTCCACAATAGCAAAGAAGGCATGGCAAAAAGATCAGCTCTTCTGTGACATCAAGAGTATGATTAGACTCCTTATAAGGTGCCCATTGGGAAGTAGCCAGGTCGCCAGATCAGGTGGCAGGCTATAACCCACAAGACCCGCTCACCCTAACAGCTCCCTCCATCTACGGCCTGCACAACCCCAAAAACATTGCCTCCAGCAGGAGACGGGGAGTACAATCACACAAGACTGTGGTGGACATGTCACACTCAAACAGTCTCCTCATAGGATACATGCCTGGAAGTCGACTGTTAGTCATCCCTACACGTGTAGCCTAATGGCTGTCAATTTGCTTCTTCACCAGTAACGTAAGAATAATGACTGCCTTCTCTTGGGCTGGTGATAGGGACAACCTGAGAAAACATACAGAAAGGCACCGCACACTTGGCCAACTACTTCCTCTTCTCTGGGGAATTCTACTTCCTGTCTCCATGTGGAAGGGTCAATGCTTAATGGTTCCCTGCATACAGGAAGTTGGTAACCCTGAATTCAAACTAGCCCTCCAAGCGAGGGCCTCGCGCTATCTCATTAAATCAGCTGAACTGTGCGCATGCTCTCTTTGAATGTTCCCCAGAATGCAGCAGAAAAGACGATCCCTCTGTGCCACGCGTGCCAGCAAAATCAGGAAGTGGGAGAAGAACAGAAGAGGCTCTGAAGCTGGCCCAATTTTTCACATTGAGGGATCCACTAGGCAGACTACAAAAGGGGTTGACTTCCAATTTTTGAAACTTCCTACTTGTTCTTTCTTTCCAAAGTAAGCTAGATCCTCAATCTTCAATTTCAAAAAAAAAAAAAAAAAAGATCCCCATCAGAACAAAGAACCCTTGAATAGCATCAGTCAGCACACAAGCGGAGTCACGGGCTGCCTATCCTTTGACTAGTTTGAACTTTCTTAGTAACTTTAGGATAGGTGCTTTAACTTTCCCCCAGCTGACTAATGTTAAAGTTGAAGACCAGCCAGGTTGATCTGTCCCAGGTCATAGAGCCCATATGGCTGACCGGGAACTAACAGAATCCATGTGTTTAATCACTAGACCGAATTGTCCTCCAGAGACCTGACCACTGCAGCCTGAGGCAGAAAGAGGAGGAGGCAACGTTTGAAGTTGGGAAGGGAGCGCCCTTCCTTTATCCCTCTTCTCAAGCCTACCTCTAACATAAGGCTTTCATCCCAGCTCTGCCCAGTTCTCTAATCTCTGCGTCTAGTCTCTAAGAATCTTTGGTTCCTTAACTCTGATGAGAACTTTATTTTTGGATGTTTTTCTTGGGTCTCCACTGCCTAGCCCCCACCTCTCAATTACTTTATTGTAAGGAACCCACATATTAAAACATCACAGAGCTTGTTTTTGTTGTCATTGTTGTTATTGTTTGGTTGATTTGTTGTGGTTTATTTTCTCAAGATCGGATGTAGCCTTGGCTGTCCTGGAGCTCACTCTGTAGACCAGGCTGGCCTCAAACTCATAGATCTGCCTGCCTTTGCTTCCCAAGTGTTGGGATTAAAGGCACATGCTACTACTGCCCGGCTATCACACAGCTTGTTTAAGGTAGATACTCAAATGCTCAAGGCATAGTCCCAAACTGTATGTATCTCAGTGAACTCTGTGGTTATAGTTAGAAGCTGTGGGGCTCCAAGGGGGGTTTCACAGATCACTATCAATTACATCCCATGATGTCTGCTTCCCTTTTGAAATATGTGTTTATGTTATTTGGCTGGTTGCTCACATCTGTGTGTATGTGCATGCGCATATGTGATTGGATGCCACAGTGTGTATTCAAATTTTTGCCTTCTACATACAAGTTACAGAGATTAAACTCAGGCTGTCAAGCTTGATGGCAAGCCCCCTTACCCAATAAGCCACCTCTCCGGCCCACCTTCTCCCATGTCCACATCCCTCTATCCTTGCTTCTCCTAGATCACTGTTCTAGACCCACGTTCCAAGTCTGTACTCCTTACTTCCAATCTAGTGTAATAGATCTGTTTATTCCTGCCAGTTAACACTGCTGGGTTTCAGACCTTTCTAAGGCCCTCTACCTCAATTCTGACTGGAACAGCATTTCTCCTCCCTGTACCATGCTAAGCCTGCCGTTCTTCAATACATTGCTTGTTTCCTCTCCTCTATAATCTTCTCCTCTTGTTATGTCAGCAAGGATGTGTCTCCCATCATGGCATGCCTTCTTCAAACATTCCCTAAGTAACTTCTTCTTTGTGTAGTGCCCCAACTCACATAACACAACACAGTATAGACACTCAGAGCCTGATAAACTTAACTAAATGCTCACTACATTAATAAGGTCTTCTGCCAAGCATTCCAGCAATCTCAGCCATGGCCACTCAATCTCCTTTGAGTTGATTAAAGACAAACTATAAAATTTATACAACCTAAAGGTCTAGGGAGATGTCTCAGTTTGTAAAGTCCTTACCACACAGCCCAAGGACCTGAGTTCAGTCCCCAGTGTCCACATCAAAGAGTGAGTACAACAGTACTTACTTATAATCTCAGCACTGGGGAGGCAGAGACAGGGGGGTTCCAGAAGCTCACTGGCCAGCCAGTATCACTGGATCAATGAGCACTAGGTCTACAAAAAGACTCAATCTCAAGGAAACAAAATGGGCAGAAACTGAGAAAGAGGCTTGACCTGACCTCTGGAATCCACAGACATGCTCACACATAAGCGGACCTGTGCACTCACTCATGCACACACACACACTTATAATCTCCTCATGATCATGACTACTGTCAGCTATATTATTTGTGCAGTTGAGAGAAGAGAGCTATTCCTCACAAAGAGACACACAAGGAAGCTAATATGAGGGAGAGAAAGACTGGGAGGAAGATGCAGGATCCAGGGAGGTGCTGTGAGAGTTGGAGGTGAACGTTGGAGGGCTGAATTTGAGGAGAATTTAAAATAAGCAATTCCTGCCCTTAGGCCTATTTGAAAATAGAACAGGGAGATGAAAATAAATTCTAAAGCATATACTGAAAATGTATTTCAGTAAATTTAATAGTCCTAAACTTCTATTGCATGTTATAACAAAGTTAATGATACCAAGTTTGGGGATTTTTCTTTTAGGTGCCTTTATTCACCATCTGATTTACTAACAAATATTTAAGCAGCTCTGGGATTCATTCCTATTGTTTTTAGCTTGTTTTTCCAATCATATTTAACTAAGAGGGGTTCTTTTATTACTAAGAAGGAATCAAAACAATTAAATGTGAAGTCCACTGCTGCTCTCCAAAATTCAGCAGACCATTGCTAACGCACTGAAGTCAGGAAGCAATCATGAGCCCTTCTCTTTATAGAATGTCTTTCCTCCTTGGGAAACTTCAAAGCCCTTTTCTGACGCTTGGTCTCTGCAGCTGCCAGGAAAGAAATGTGGCTCCACTTACCTCAAAGGGGGTCAGAGCACATGGGGGACCGGCTGGACCCACAGCAGACATGCCTCCCCTCCAAACTCAAACTCATGCTGCCTCCGCTCCATCAGAGACCACCCCAGGGATCCAGGAGGGAGGGCTAGAAAATAAGAGAGGTACAGGAGTACCAAACCTCTCTCTCTCTCTCTCTCTCACACACACACACACACACACACACACACACACACACACACACAGGGAGAGAGAGGAGAGAGGGGGGGACTCAATAAGAGCAGGAGCAGCCAGATGCTGCGGTGATGTGACTCTGTAATCCTACGAGTTGTTGAGATGGAAAGTAGGGTGGGCGAAGACAAAGCAATGCATAGATAGGATATGTGTCTTGGGCTAATCCCAGTAAGGACCTCACAAGAACACCCTGTGGTGTAAAAGAAAATGCAGAAACAAACTACACATGACTGCGGTGACTCCCTGAAGGGAGATGGAAAAGAGCAAGATAAGAAATGGAGTCAGGAGTTTTGGTCCTGACTATGGCTGGGATGATCTCTATCCTCCTGATTTCAGATGGGGGAATGGAAGGGCTCTGTTTTCCTCCAGAAGGAAGGAATAAATTAAAAATTGTTTATTCCACTCTATAGGCTAGAAAACATCCCACAGGCTGGTGTGAGATCAAGTGGCAAACTGCAGAGCTGGGACTGGTATCAGTGATTTCCTAAGTTTGAAACCATGGGATTTTTTTTTTTATTATTATACCAGATTGCATTTCTGTTTCAGATACTCCAGCCCTTATAACCATGTTCTTCCCAAAATTCTAAGATGAGTCTCATTCTGGGTAGTTATCATACTTGGCTTCTAACAGGAAAAAAAAAAGAGTCCATATATTCTATGAAATCTTGGCAGAGAGGCTAATAAAGAGTGAGTGCTTAATATGCTAGATATTGGAATAAAATCTTGATTCAAATAGGTGGTTTCCCCAAATCTCTTTGACATTTCAACAAGTAGGAGGTAGAAGGGGGCCTATGACTGTATGAATACTTGAATTATTTTCCAACAGCTAAGACATTACCTATAAATCAATATAAGTTTTAAAAATCTATAAAAACTCACTCTAAAGAAGCAGAGATGCTCTGGTGATGTCACAAATGTTTTCATGTGTATGTATGTAGTGTATATGTGCGCATATGTTACATATATAGAAAATAGCAGATGACAGGTATGTAAATAGATGATAGATAGATAGATAGATAGATAGATAGATAGATAGATAGATAGATAGATATGAATTTCCACTCAGCCTTTAGGATCATTTTGCTTTTATATTCACTCCATTTGGCAGGGTTCATAAATCCCTCATTCTATGGTGGATAGGGGAAGGAAACAATATTTTATGTATCTCAAGCTATCCAAGAATGACCTGGAACTCCTGACCCTCCCATCTCTACCTCCCAGGTACTAAGATCACAGGTATACACTGCCACGCCATCCTTGAATCTTTTGTTCTTTAGACAAGATTCCTGCTTCTATGCCTGGACTCCACGTTCTCACTACTGGTACCTACTTCCAAGACTCCCTTGCAAGCTCCTCCTGTTACTTCTGACTTCTATATAGAGGAATGCACCAGGATGGTCTCCTATCCACATTATCTGGTTCATCTCCTCGGAAATCATGGCTTTATAAGACATGTATACAGTCTACAGCCATACCACCCTGAACGCACCTGATCTCCTCTGATCTCAGAAGCTAAGCAGGGTCGGGTCTGGTTAGTACTTGGATGGGAGACTGCCTGGGAATACCAGGTGCTGTAGGCTTAAAAAAAAACCAAAAAGACATGTCTACATTAGGTCCCAAGACATGTAACTCCAGTCCACCCTCTCCTCCAAGCTCCTGGTTTGGACATTTAATTATCTTCTTAACATCAGCTCTTGGAACCCAGCAGGCATTTCAAACTCAGCACATCTGAAAGTTCAATTCCCAACAAACCAAATCGCTTTGCTTTTCATATCATTATTCCGTATCATTATTCCATATCATTATTTCATGGAAAGCCCTGATGGTCACTTAACACCTGCCTCCTCCTCTTCCTCCCCCTCCCACTCTTCTTCCTCCTCATCCTTCTCCTCCTCCTCTCACTCCTCTAACCTGTTCTCATCCATCTACTGTGTATTTGTATTTTTAACTTCTTCTGGGCATACTTCAAGCTCACTCCCGCCTTGGGGATTTCCACTGTCTCTTTCTGCTCCTGGAACCCAGCTCTCTGAGATGGTTACAGAGCCATCTCTCCAGATAACATGGGCCTTTTCTTGTGGAACCCCTTCAGAGAGGATGTCTACAACAACTATCCGGTTTCACTCTCTGATCTCCAAGATCACCATAACTGCAGACGTCTCTGCTCCTGTCTGGCAGGGTATCATTTTAATTGTCGCTACATGTGCTGTTATTTGTCTGTGTATATTTATCCATAAATGGGTTTGTTTGTCTGCTGGCATGCGTGCGTGGTTCTGGGCCTCATCCTCTAGGTGTGACCTTCAGGGGTCCTTGTCCCTTGCTTGCCAGTGTGTTCCAGCATTTACAAAAGAACCTGGTGCACAGCAGGCACTTGAAATTGTGTGAACTGTGTAACTAAATCCTTTGTGATATCCGAATGTTCTCCCTCTAACTCTGCATTTATCTTTAGTAACTGCCTATGAGTTTCTCTAAAGTTCACAGGGTATATAGTTCTTATCTGCTTATTCTTATCCCTTCCATACCAATCTCCACTTCATTGTTAGTTAATTGCTGTTTTGCTACCGTTTAACATAACCCTTTAATTCCCCCAAACACAACCTCTCCACTCGGAGTAGAGAGAGTCATGACACTGCTGCTCCTAACAATGCAGTCTGATTCAGCTTTAGGGAGAACACTTTTTCTCATCTCTGTCTCCTCCCAGGCCCTGCCCAGCCCAGCCCAGGACACATCCCAAGACAGAACAGCAGCCCAGCATCCTGTCATGTGTTGTGGATTAGTTTGTGTCTAGTGCTGTGTAAGTGACATGGTCATCCATTGGGGAAACGCGCAGGACGTCTCTCCTAGTCTAGAGGTGGAGTGGAAGGCCCCAACACTATCACGGTGTGGACAGGACTGACTGCGTGTCTGCATTTTGCTAGGGCCAGTACACAGAAAGAGAATTAAAGCCAGATTGGCTATGTCTAGAAATAGCCAATGAACCATGCTCACAGACCTTTACTTGAAACAAATCAAAATTAGAAACTTAAAGATCATGCCAGGCTATTCTTAAACTACATAAAACTTTAGAAGTTTTAGAAATGACTTTAGAAAGATGCGTACAAGCCTTTCCTTCTAAAAATCCATTAAACAATGGAAAGAGCAGTGTTACTCACGGAGGCAGGGGCATGACCAGTAGACGGCTTTCCTAGATGACTGACAGCAACAGTACTTCCCTGCAACTTACAGAAGCTGCATTTACATAATTGCATAAAGTGACTCAGAACTGACCTCACTCCTGAAAACAGGCAACAGATGGCATCAGGATGCTCTGATGCAGGGAGAAGGCTAATGAGAATCGCTCGCAACCAGCAGAGCCATCAAACCTGTTTGCAGGCTCCCTCGACTCTGTACTCATTCATTAGCTGCTACACTCACTCCTTTTGAAAGATGTGACCAGGATTGCTTGAAGGCTCCTAAAGGTGTCCTTCAATGGTTTTATTTACCTAGACTTGACCAAGGAGGAAAAAGGAAAGAGTTTCTCTAATCTCAGAACCTTCTATATTCCTTACATCCTGTTCCCACTCTAATCTGTTCTGTCAGTGTGTGGTTGTCCTCTGACAGCCAAATTCAGTATGATACAGAGGTACTTCTAATTGACCTGGAATCCAGTTAGAGCAGTCTCACTCTCAGTTTTTCATGGACAAATGTTGAATGCAAAAGTCTTTTAATTCATGCGCTATCCGGATAACAACATGTATTTTTGGAGGAAGGCCATAGTCCAATGAAAATATTATGCTCCTACATCAAATAGACAATGAACATTAAAATAATGAAGAAAAACATTATCTAAATAAACATATATCTTTCTCCTAAAGAAGTCAGTGTTCGAGGCAACACAAATTGGTGTTTTTCTTCTCTGAGATCTACTGCCTTTCCCTTAAGAAAAATCATAAAAATGAACTTTGATCTTTCCATAGCAAACAGAAGAAAACTGGCGGACACTGTTTGGTTCCCAGGTAACTCTTCCCATGTACCTACTGTGTGCCAAGCATTTACAATGAGCTCTGAAACCAGATAGCCTGACTTTCCCTTGGAAGGGAAAAGACACACTGCACCTCTGTTTCTATTGCAACACACTGCACACAAAGCAACGCTCCTATCCCTTGACTCATAATGGGACACACACACCACTTGTCAATGCAGTCGCTTTCACTGGCCACACCCACACATGCCCTACTATCTCAAGCCCATGCATATGACTACAGTGGTCTGCAGCCCACATCTGCTGTCTGTCCTGCTCCTGACAGCACCACAGCTGTCTCTGTCCTGCCCTGAGACAAGTTCCAACAAAGGACCGACTAGAGTTCTTCCAAATTACCTTGAAGACTTTTGTGGGGATGTCTGCTTGTCTGGAGTCTGCTAGCACCCCCTTGCTGCACCCCTATTCATCTTCAGAAGCTGTGCAAGTCCATACCTGCTAACACTCTCCTCCTTTGCATGCCTGCTTCTCTACAAAGTCTGTATTCTTTGCCTACATTTTACCTAACTAAAATGGAAGAGACTAAAGGGGACTGGAGGGTAAAGAAAAAAGGTGGAAAGATAAACACAATATACCGCAGGTTGCATCTGTAGAAAAATATCATGACTCAACTATTTTGCTTGTTTCATATAATTCAAATCTAAATATAGAAAGTGGCTTGAGTTTTTTGTTTTTTTTTCTAAAGTCAGGTATGGGTGGCAGCACATGACTGTGACTCCAGCACTCGGAAGACAAAGAGAGACAGGAGGATGAAGAGTTTGAGGCCTTCCTGCACAACCCTGAAAGACCCTGTCTCAGAGAGGAGAAAAAGCAAAAGGGGACCACCTGAGATGAGACTCAGTGGTGGTGTGCTTGCTTGGCGTCACTGTTTGCATGTAAAATGTCCCCCATAGACTCTTATGTTTGAGCATTTGGTCTCCAGCCGGTAGCACCCTTTGGGGATGTAATGGAACCTTTGAGAGATGATGGAGCATTGCAGGATGAAGTATGTTATTGGGAACCGGCTTTGAGGTTTTATATCCTGGCCCCTCCGACTCTTGTTCTGTCCTTCCCCACCGTGCTGAACTCTAAATTTCTGAAAACATAGGCCAAAATAAACCTTCTCTCTCCAAAGCTGTTTTGGTCAGGGTATTTTATTACATTGACAGAGAAAAAAACTAATACTTCTAGAATATTCAAGGCCCTAGGGTAGATCCCTACCACAGAGACAGGGGCCAGAGAAGGAAAGGAGCACCAGTCAGTTGGAGTGCCGTAACTACCACTTTCCCTGGTAACTTTGTTATTATGGGGATCTGCCTCTACAGCCCTAACAACTGACCAGAAACAAATTTTGGAACACAAGCCACTCATAAGTTGAGGACT
>JADRCC010557416.1:0-13536 GCA_019843855.1 Hylomyscus alleni | reverse complement strand
GGCCATTTGTAATGTTTCCCTGTATTGTAGGGTTACATGGAATGGATACAAAAATGAAAAAAGAAAGGTACTTACGTTTCAAAACCATTTTGGGCTACAGAGACAGCTAATGAGCAAGGGCACTGGCTGTTCTTGTAGAGGACCCAGGTTCTGTTCCCAGCACCCACACGGCAGCCAACAAACCATCTGTAATTCCAGACTCAAGGACCCAATGCCCTCTACCTGGCTTAGCTGCACGCAGGCTCCTTCATTCACTGACGGTGTCGAACAAACTGGTTTGGATAGATGAATAGACTAGATGTGGCGGTGCCCACCTTCAATCCCGGTACTCTGGAGGCATGGGCAGGCAGATCGCTGAGTCAGAGGCCAGCCTACTTACAGAATGAGTTCCAGGATAACATATCCAATGAGATCCTGTCTAAATATGTTAAAAACTCTAGATAGGTGGAATGAATAGCAACCTGTTGTGCAAATGGATATAAATCAGAATGAAGCTGGGCGGGGGGGGGGGGGGGGCTCACACCTGTAAACCAAGCATTCAGGAGGCTAAGGTGCAGGATCACAAGTAGAAGGCAAAGAGGACTGCATACTGAGACCTTGTCTCAGTCACACAAAACTATGGTGAAGACTACAGTCTGTAACTCGAGTAGTTACTTGTGAGAACGGCTGTAGGAGTAATAGACACACTCCGTGGTCCCATTTATAGCTATGTTTTTAAAAGGTTTCTAGAACACTGATACTTTGTTTTATTATTGCAACCATTTTAAATAATATTTATTAATAAGTTGGAACTACTTACGTGGAGACTATTATAGATTTACTGTATTAAACAGAATACTATTTTATTCATAGAGGAACGTTATCGCCAACTAGGAAAATTATTATAGATACTATTTTGATGCTGTGCCAGGATCTCAACTCTGTACTTTATTCAGCTTCTAACATAACACATGCCATGCAACATACTAACATAGTTTTCTGTGAGATTCCCTAGATAGATATAATGGCCAAATGGCCAAGTAAGATGGCCAAATAAAGCTAGTAAATATGATGCCTTGGACAACGTAAGTCATGTCAAAAAGAAAAGGCATTAGCCTTAGGCTAATCTATTACTTCCTTTTCTTATTTTACCAACACAAAACATAAGCCTCTAAAAGGTTCATATCTACCAAAGATGTGCAAGAAGGGTATAAGGGTGCTGAGAGGATGACCACAGCCTGCCCAAAGCCCAGAAAACACTTGCACTCAGTATACACCCTGGGACGAAAACGTGTAGAATAATGTAAGCAAAGCACTTGACCCAGTTGATGGCCCTATCCAATTTAGCCATCTTACCTTATGCTCTGTAAGGTAGCGTTGTCCCACACACCTCAAAAAATTCTTTATCCAAGCTTCATATTTTTTTTTATTTTTTTATTTTTTGGTTTTTCAAGACAGGGTTTCTCTGTGTGGCCCTAGCTGTCCTGGAACTCACTCTGTAGACCAGGCTGACCTCGAACTCAAAAATCTGCCTGCCTCTGCCTCCCAAGTGCTGGGATTAAAGGTGTGTGCCACCACTGCCCGGCCAAGCTTCATATTTTTAATAAATGCTATCATACATGTCTGAGGTTTAGAATATGCTATTATGGGATGCATGGATAGTGGAAGGCTCTATGATAACCAAACAGATTAATATCTGTCACCTCACAAAACTCCTTTCTCATGACAGGAGTGGATGAAATCTACTTATTCATCAAAAACAAAAAAAAAGCCAGAATAGAGTACAGTATTAATTAGAGTCTTTTGCACTCTCAAGTCTCCAGACTTGCTTGCCCTACATATCTGTGTCACCTGCCCTTTCACCTCCTTCTCCCCATCACGCCATGATCCCTCCATGTTATCCTCACCACAGTATGGTTGACCCTTTTGTTTAATTTAGATTCCACATGGGCATGAGATTCTACAACCATCTCCTCTCTCTGTTTTGTTTTTTTTTTTTTTCACTTGGAACAATGCCCTCCAGATCCATTCATGTGTAGAAAAGGCAGGGGATTCTCTTTTAAGATTTTAGGTGCCTACAAAGAATGGAACAAGGACCCAGACTCACTGGAGTAGCATAATTGCATAGGCAGGTGTGAGCTGGTTGGGTTGTTTTAGGGCCTGAGAACTGAACTCAGGTCCTCCGGAAGAGAGAGGCAGGCACTGCTAACCACTGAACCCCCTCTACAGCCTCACAAAACTTTACTTCATTTTTAGTCATGTGTATGTATGTACATGTGCCTGTAATGGAGGGGGTAGGGTGTCCACATGTTTGTGGACACTCATAGACCCAGTGGAGAAGGTTGGATCCCCTGGAGCCTCTTGGCATGGCTTTCAGGCTACCTTTTTCTCACCAGTGTCCCCTTCTTTAACCACTTTTTTTTTGCTCCTTTTTTTTTTTTTTTTTTTTTTTTTTTTGAGACAGGGTTTCACAGTGTAGTCCTGGCTGTCCTAGAACTCAGTAGACCAGCCTGTAGACCAGGCTGGCCTCAAATTCAGAAATATCCCTGCCTCTGCCTCCCAAGTGCTGGAATTAAAGGCGTGAGCCACCAGTGCCTGGCCGTGTCCTATTCTTTGAAGAACTCTCCTGATGCATATGGAGAGATATGGCGGTGTTGCGACCACCAGTGATGATAATTAGGTACCTCCTATGTACCTGGAGACAATTCTCACTTCTGTTTTAGAAATCTGTCTGTCTGAGTCCTTTGCTCGAATTTTAACAAGGTTATGTTTTCCTACTGCTGGATTGCAAACGTCCCATATAAATTTAGGATATTCGCTCCTCATCTGATGTGTGTGGCTAAGAGAATTTTTTTTCCCTCCTGGACTTTAAGATGGCTTTTCATCTTTTCCTTTCTCATGTAAAAGCTTCATACTCTGGTGTTCTCCCAATCCTTATTGTTCTTATACCCTGACCTTTTGGTGTGAGAGTCACAAAAGCCACTGCCAAGGCCAACACCAAGTAGCTGACCCCCATCCTGGGATTTTTTTGCCCCCACCCTCCAGCCCTCACCTTACTCTGCACTCTCTTCTGACATTCTTGAGGTTTCAGAAATTAAGGAGAAAGAAGTCATTTTGATATATATATATATATATATATATATATATATATATATATACACATACATACATATATACACATACATACATATATATATATATACACATACATACATATATACACATACATACATATATATATATATATATATATATATTTGTAGTTATTTCTGGATTACGCTGCCCTTCTTCTGATACATAAACTGGGGCATGATCCATGTCTATGTAGTAGAGCTGGATCGTTGTTCTCTGATCACACTGTGGCACATACTCATTTACTTACACTCACACATATACACTATACTTGCAAATAAATGTAACTTTTGCATTTTAATAGAATGTAACCCGGGATTGGATAGATGGCTCAGCGGTTAAGAATACTGACTGAGCTGGGTGGTGGTGGCGCACGCCTTTAGTCCCAGCACTTGGGAGGCAGAGGCACGTGGATTTCTGAGTTCAAGGCCAGCCTGGTCTACAGAGTGAGTTCCAGGACAGCCAAGGCTATACAGAAAAACCTTGTCTCAAAAAAACAAAAATTGCTTAAAAAAAAAAAAAAAAGAATACTGACTGCTCTTCCAGAGGTCCTGAATTTACTTCCCAGCAACTAAATGGTGGCTCACAACCATCTGTAATGAAGGCAGTGACAATGTACTCACATAAAATAAATAAATCCTTTTAAAAAGAGGATGTAACCCAAATGTTTCCATTTTTATGCCAATACTATGTAGTTTTTATTTATTCATTCAACATTTCATATATATGTATATATATATTCACCCCCACCCCCCACCACCACAGGCTCAGAGACCGGAAGCTGAGGCCAACCTCTTGTAATATAGTCCTTACTGTTTCCTCTACCAGTGTTCAGCATCTGGGGTTTTACATTAAGGTCTCCAATCAACTTGGAATTGATTTTGGAACAGGGTGAGAGGTAAGGATCTAGCTTAATTCTTCTACATGCTACACTTGCACTTTACCCAGTGTCATTTGCTAAAGAGGCTGTCTTTTCTCCAGTGTGTACTCTTTGCCATCTTTGTACAAAATCAACCGACTATAACTGTGTAGACTTATATCTGCACCCTCTGTTCTATTACATTGATTTATATGTCTATTTTTGTGACAGTATAACGATGTTTTTATTAATTACTATGGATCGGAATTTATCTTAAGCTTTGGGTAGACCAAGTACCATGTTATTTTAAGTAGTATAACTTGGTGATATAATTCTAAGTCAGGAAGTGTGATGAGCCCAATTTCACTTTTCTTTCTCAGTTATGCTTTGGTTGACTGGAGTGTGTGTGTGTGTGTGTGTGTGTGTGTGTGTGTGTGTGTGCGCGCGTGCGCGCACACTCGCATGTGCGCGCGCGCGCATATTTAGCGTATTTATTTCTGGAAGTAGTACCCTTGGCATTTTGAGAAGGATTGCAGCAAATCTATCCACCACTCTGGATACTATTTTCAATTTCTCATTCAAAACTGGATTAGAGGATTCTCTAACATGTTTCGGAAATCAACAGGAAGTAATAAAAATAAACTTACCAATAGCCGGAATACAGAAAATAAAGAGATGGTACTCCTTGATCGTCGGGAAGCACTGACTTCTGAGAAAGGGCTAGCGAGTACAGCACAGCTTTGTCTTCAGCCAGGAAGGTACCGTGGGTTTTGGCCACACTTTCTATTTATGACTTTTTTGATAGGTCAGCTTTATTTTAAATATTTTGTAAAGAATTCCCTTCATGTTAAAAGAGGTTTGGATGAAATGAATCTGTTAGTCTCCCTAGCTCTAAGATCCTGTGTTTTTATGACAGTAAACTCACTCAAACAGCTGTTGTTTTTTAAATAACTAATTAGCAGTACCATAGTTGGCTACTAAAGTTAATTGAAGGGGGAAAAAAGCCAAGTAATAAATTACTTCGACCCACGTGATTATTTTCCTTGTTATATAACCGCGGTACGTATTCAGAACAGGGTTGGTTTGGTGTTAAGATCATGGCGATACCTGCCTCTCGTCATTGTTATGCAACAGAAACTGTGCTTGGGTTCTTGCCTTAATCTTCATGCTGAGTCCATTAAGTAGATCATATAATTCCCCCCATTTATATGTCAGAAAGGCTCAAGAGGTTAACTAAATTTCCCCAAGATTGTAGATACGTGACAGAGCCAAGATCTGAATCCAGATTGACTTCATGCCAAAACTTTTGTTCTTCTCCATCATACCATACAGTCTCCAGACTTAAAGACGAGCTCTGCTCATGGGCACAAGCCAGTTTTAATCTATCCTTTGATGACTGATTGACTGGTTGACTCTTTGACAGATCAAATACCTTCTATGCCAAGCCTCCAATAGGATAAGAGAAACCAGTTTTCCCACCACTCTCCACTCTGTACATTTGAATAAGTCTTTGTATTTCCCTGTAGTTATAAGACAGTGCTCGTTTAAAAGGGACCAGTGATCCATAATTGTCTTTACCCAGTCTCATCCACGATTCATTTTTAACATAAGCAAGCCTCTTCCCCTTAAATAGCTGCATTGCTTGGCTGACTGCACGGATCCTTTGACGAAGCATGTGTCATTCTCACAGCTAATAGATTGATATGATAGCAAACAAATGTCTTTCCATTTGGAAGAATTTATACTTGAGGAAACACGTTTCCCCCGGGACCCTCTACTTATCCATGAGGATGAATCATGGGGATGGGTACAAGACAATCCCTACAGAGAGGATTTTCAAAACCTCCTTTGATTGGTTGGGCTTCTACCAATCAAAAAAAAAAAAAAAAGTACCTACAAATTAGGCATGCAGATTATCTTTTTCAAAATCTTTCTGGCTTTGTTCATTTTAATGGCAGAATAAGACAGCATTTAGTCCCAAACACTTTCCCGGCAGTGTGCAAGCTGGGCCCTAAACATTTACCAAGAAAACGTCCTAGGGTCCAGTCGTCTTTCAAATAGAAACAGTGTTTAGCTACATAGAAATCACGTTAGGACAGAGCTGTTCCAACAGTCCCTGTGCCTACAAAAAAAAGGATTCTATTTTGGCTAGCAAATACTTGCAAAAAAAAAAAAGCCTTTCTAGCCATCCATGAGAAAGGAGTGAGTGCCCCCTGGTGAAAATGTGGGAAACGGTTCCATATGTTGTTTTTGGCTGGCGAGAAGGTGCAGATGTCTTCACAATAAAAATACACTCGCTGAGAGTGCTCATAGCCTTGAGAAGAGCTGGCACCGTTCGCAGGACTGGATCGTCGAAAGGTGACAAAGGCATACCAAGGAAGCAGGAAAGAGGGCCTACACCAGAACGTACGAACCGGAGCCACAGGTGAACCTGCATTTAAGTGTCTTCACCAACCTACCCTCCATATGTCTCCATCCTGTTCCTTGTGCTGGGGAGCCAACCTATAGGATTATCTTAATGCAGCCCTTTTGCCTTCCTCCCTCTAGTTGGGTTCACCCAAGAGGAGGCACTGGCTGGTGATGGAGGAGGAGACCCGGGGAAATGTTTATTCCCAGGGTCAGTCCTTCCAAACCATTTGGAAGGTACTGGACACCCCTTCCCACACCACCACCGCTGCCCATGATCTTAGCAACTCTGGACAGCTATCCTATATAACTTTCTATTGAAGTCTAGTGACCTTTAGACATAGGGTGGGTAGAGCTCCTCACTGTTGCTGGCCTGAGGTACTTCACCGTTCTCCCAGGGTTCCCTTCCTGCTACGCCCACCTTGGTTAAAAAAAAAAAAAGGTCAGGCAGCAAAAAATGCACACTTTCAACCTTTGTGGAGGTACCATCTCCTTTCCACGTTTACCCTGACTGGTTCACATGCCGCAATTTCTGTAATATGCCTTTAAAATGCAGGTAGAGTGCTACATACATGTAAGCTCAGAAGGAAGCTGGAAAGGATGCTGAGGCAGGAGGATTGTGAGTTTGGGGCCAACTTGGACTGCACGACAGGACTCTATCTCAGACAAATAAACAGTAACAATGAGCAATATACACAAAACGTCAATACAATTGACATCCGGGTTTGTGTAGCATTAGAGACCCCAAAATCTCCCAGTCATTGCAGGCTCCAAATCACCTTGACAAAAGTGAAGTAAGAAAAAAAAAAGTCTGGCCAGCTGGACAAAGGTAAGGCATACATCTCCATGGATTTTAGAGACTTACTTCCACGCCCTTTGACATCTTTAGCTCAAGTGTCTGACTTTGTTTTGAGCAAGATGAAGATTCTGTTTACATTCAAGCCTTCGCCCATCTCTCCAGGATGAAAGGAGAACAAATTGTCCTGTCAGGAGAGATCTGTGAGATAAAACAATAGTATGTTGGCTCTACGGTGCCAAACTGTTGAGAGTAAAGGCTCCACAAACCCAAGAACAAAAGGGCAGCCCCCTGGTCTGTAACCAGGGCACCAGCCCAAGGGTCTGTTTACTGGCAGGAACACACAGATGTAGCTGGACCTTGCCAGTCCTCCACACATCCGGACTTTCTGCATGATTCTATTGTGAGGCTGTCATCCCGGATTGTGCCCGTGAGCTCTCTGCTGCTGGGGGTGGAGAGAATGAGGGAGGAGCATGGCCTTAGGCTGCAAAGCTGGGCTCGGCTCCCGGTCTTAACTTCTCTCTTACTGCGTGATGGGGAACAATGTTAACCCTTCCGAGAGCCTCCCCCAAATGTCCAGGGAAGATAATCGCAGCATCCATGCTGTCTACCGGCCTCGCTGGTGGTGTGAACCTGCAGGACCTAAACATGAAGCAGACTAAAGTCTCGCCCAAGAGTCGGCTTTATTCAGAGCATCAGACAATTTATACTCTGAGGGTTAAGAAGAGTCACCTGAGTAAAGCGTACAATCACAAGGACAACGCCTCACATGGCAAAGACATGTTTTCCATGAGTAACAGCAGACGGGGTAACCCCACTCCTACCCACTACACCTGGGAGGAGCACAAAGGCCCATTTCAAGAACAGTTCTGTGCTTTGAAGAAACCAAGGTCACGAGACTCTTCGGTTACTTTCCTGGAGTTTTCTCCCCGGCAGTCAGGTTTCTCCTGTGACTCTGTTCTTGGCCTGTTCTGACACAGTGGTGGGAAGGGTAAACAGAGTCATAAGAAATGAAGTGCGATGTCCCAAACATAGTGAGGACATCTGTTGTAGAAGACTTGGCTTCATCCTCCTTAATGCTCAAGAGAGCACAGGCCTCCACGTCTGCGCTGAAGTTCAGCAGTCAGATCATCGCACGGAAGATGGATGTGAGCTAACAGCTTGAGTTGGTTTATATCCAGAGAGGTTCTCCTGGGTCTGGGAGATGCGGCAAAAACCTGACAACCTGAATTTGATCACAGGATCCCACAGAGAACGGAAAGAGAAAGCAACTCCTGAAAGTTGTTTTCTTCTGACTCTATACTCAGGCTGTAGCACCTGGATGCCTCAAAACAACAACAACAACAATAATAATAATAATAATATTTTTAAAGAAAAATTTTGAAGTATTTAAATTCAAAAAGTTTAAAGAAAATTCTCACTTCCTTTCACACCTGGACCATCTCAGCACACTAGAGATAATAAAAATAATGATAAAAACTAACTGTGAGGTCCTTATGACACAACAGACACTCCTCAAAGCTACCTTTAATTTTATGATTATCAAGTATATAAAGGCATATATTTAAAGAGTTATAGAAGATTGGTTGACACTCAGTACCTGCCACACTTTGCCCCACCTATGTCGATCACCCCAGTAACCACGACTTACCAATTTCCAAAGAGAAAACCCTGGTATTTATCTATATGTCTCTGAACAGCCTACTTTCTATGGTGTCCCCAGTTTTTCCTTTGTTGGAAACATTGTTGACCTCCTCTACTTCTGGTGACAGCTGAACTTCTCTTCTGTCCCCTAGCTTCTCGAAACACTCTGATCCCCACACACTCTTCTCAATAAAACCATTTTCGTTTTATCAGATCAATATTCAATGTTGACACTTTGACTATACAGTAGTGAATAAGCTAATAATGGTTTCTTTCTCGTGTAGTTTTGATTTCCCTAGAGACAATAGTCTTGTTTTTTCCTATTGTTTTTTGGTTTGGGGGCTTGGGGGTTAGTTGGTTGTTGTTGTTGTTACTGTTGTTTTTTCCCCCTTCCTGGGAACTTATCCCTAATGCAACTTTAAACTTTCTGCCCTTTGTCTAAATCGCTTTTCAAGACATTAGCTGCTCAGCCATCTAGCAAGCTCCTATTCTTGAAGAAAATCCCCTGGAAGGCTATGGTAGGTGCTGGATTGGATCCTTCTCCCTTGTATTGTGTCTCTTCTTTCCTGGAATCCCTCTCTCCCCCTTGCCAAATTTTCCCTCTTTATTGGGATGGAGCACATCTTTAAGTAGCTTCTAGGGCATAGATTTTTTTTTTTAACCTAAAACATCTTTATTCAACCCCCATATTTCCTTTGCTAAGTACTGGACACAAATAAATGTTTTTAAATATTGTTTGAGGCACAAAAAAAAATTTTGAGGATAGTAAAACAATAACAAAAGCTTTTGACAAGTTTTAGCATATGGATAAGTAAATACTTACTTATAATAAAAAATAAATTAAATTAAGCCCAGACAAGAGAAAGGAAGCTCCCTCATTTGGGGGCATATACCTAAAATAGCTGATAAGGACATTTCTAAGCATCTCTACTTATTATAAATTCTGTCATATGATGTTTGTCCATCCATTTATTTAATTGAGAGTTTGCCTGTGTGTACACTTCTGAGCAGCAATCATTCATCTTTTAGCTTAAAGATATTCCTCTAGTGTCATCCAACATCTACCTATCTTCCATGGTTGTGGGGAAGCTTGAAGCCATTCTGCGTTCACGTTCCCTCACTCCCCTTTCTCCACATGGTGCTGAGATCTGCAGGCCTGGTGTAGTCACCATCTCTATATGGGAAATGGGGGCTTTCACCTTCTGGGGACCAGCCCTTCGGTTTTCAAAAACTGTTTCTCTTCCTGAATGCCCACTGCCCAGATTTTAGACTTCCCAGACTGAACCTCTGTAGTAGCTACTTGTCTGTTGTGATAAAATACCACAACCAAGGCAACTTCCAGAAGGATGAGGCTTTATTTTAGCTTATGGTTCCAGGAGATCAGAGCCCATCGTGGTGGAGACGCAAGGCAGCAGGCATAGATTCGGGAGCAGAAAGCTGAGAGCTCACATCCTCTGCCTCAAGCATGAAGCAGAGTCAACAGGAAATGCAGCTAGACTATAAATACTAGAGGCCATCCCCAGGGTTGTACTTCCTCTTGCCAGGCTTCACCTCCCAAAGATTCCCTAGTCTTCCAAACAGCACCACCTTCTGGGGGCCAAGCATTCAGACACTGCGCCTGTGGGGAACATGTCTCATCTGAACCACCCCAGATGCTAAATGGTCTTACTTTGAATTCCTTTGCCTTTTTCGCTCCACCTTCTAAGCTGTTTGCTTGGTTTAATTTTTGCTCAACTAAATCCTGTCTGTTGAGGTGTTCTCTGCATTCCACTTGTAATTATTGTGATTCTATTTCCTGTGTGCCTCTTTTGGGAAACTTCCCTGTTCTTGAGTTGGAGATGCCACAGCAATCAGGATTCTGTTTTGTTTCGTTTTCCTTTTAAATTGTTTTTATTTTTACTACACTGGTCTTTCGTTACTGTTCTATTCCCTTCCATCCGTCAATTAAGATTTCTATTAAGTATGATAACACAGTTGCCTGCTGTATAAGGGCAGGGAGAGATGGCTCAGCATTTAAGAACACTTACTGCTCTTGCAGTGGACACGGGTTCTGGCCTCAGTACCCACAAGATGGCTCACAACTTTCTGTCACTCTAGTTCCAGAGAGTTACATCCCCTTCTGACCTCATGAAAGGCCTTGACCTATATGCACACATGCAGGCAAAACACTCATACATATTTTAAAATGCTCTTATTAAAAGAGTATAAAGCCCACTCTGTCACCAGGGAGGCTAAGATGGAAGGATTCCTGTGAGTTTGAGGCTAGCCTGTGCTACAGAATGAAACTTTGTCAGAAGAAAGAAAGAAAAAAGAAAAGAGGGAAGGAGGGAGAGAAGGAGGGAAGGAGGAAGGGAGAGAGGGAGGGAGGGAGGGAGGGAAGAAGGAGGGAGGAAGGGAGAGAAGGAGGGAGGGAAAGAGGAAGGGAAGGAGGAAGGGAGGGAGAGAGGGAGGAAAGGAAGGAGGGAGGGAGGGAGGGAAGAAAAAGGGAAACCAGATTGGCAGCTCCAAGAGGCAGGAAGGGAGGGAAGGAGGGAGGGAAGAAAGGAGGAAGGAGGGAGGGAGGGAGAGAGAAGAAAAGGGGAAACCAGATTGGCAGCTCCAAGAGGCAGGTACTGATTGTGATCTTCACCTGACCGGGCTTGAGCACTTCCTTTATCAGATGTGCACAGATCAGACCAGACAAAGTTTCCGTCCTAACGAAGCTCTTGTCCTAGACCACCTCAGAGTGTCACTTCAGAAGCTATGAATGAATGTGGTACTCACTCTTCCCACCCCTGTGTTTTCCGGAGGATTGCTGGGCCAGTTAGTTTTTTGTCATGTTGATGCAAACTGCATTCACGTTGGGAGGAAGGACTCTTTATTTAGGAATTGTTTCCATTAGATTGGCCTGTGAACATTTCTGTGGATCACTTTCTTGATGGGTAGCGAGGTGGGAGCTCACAGTGGCTGGTGCTGCTCCTGGGCACATAGTCCTAGGACGTAGAAAAAAAAAAAACAAAAGCTGAGGAAGCCATGGAGAACAAGCCAATAGCTAGCCTTCCTCCCTTGTGCCTGCCTCTGTTCCAGCTTGAGTTCCTGCCCTTACTTCCCTTCTGCCCAGTAACCCCTTCCCTCCTGAAGTTACTTTGAGTCATGGGTTCATCACAATAAAAAGCAAACTAATACAGTGATCCCTCAAGAGTGGTAGGGGCCCCTAATCCCAAGAGCTGAACCTCACTGAGTGATAAGCTCCTGAACTTACACGGGGATGAAGAGGTGACAGTCGCCAGCCGAGACCATGGGAAAGGAAACTAGAGTCGAGGGTCATCTGCTTGTTGGACAGCTCTCTTTTGGTCTGGTTTGGAGGCATGAGGTCATCTTACTCTATAGGCCAAACTGAGAGGAATCACACGTGTGTGCCTCCACATTCTGCTATGTGACTGTTCTTACATATGGTCAGTAAGTCCTCCTGGACTGTAGCCACTACTTTATCTCCTTTTGCCCTAAGCCCTTAGATCTGTGGTTTGATCAAGCTGGATTTTTATTCTCTACCTCCAGGATCAGCGCTCCATACTGTACTACTTGCTGTCCTGGTTATCTGGTCCTTGCTCCCCATGCGTCTCTGTCATCTTCTCTTCCATCCACTCAAAACCAAAACAGCTACCTCACCCCTCTTAAAGGATCCTTTCAGCGACATTTAGGAGGCAGTAGAGATAACCAAGTTCAAGCTATGGATTTCTTTCTCAACTGTACACAAAGCCCCTGAGAATTCTATGTGGCATTATGCCTATAGTCTTCCCCTCGGTAAAGTACCGCAAGTATTCCCACTTCATAGCTGAGAAAACCACTCAGAGGAGAGGTCCCCAGGTAAACACAATAAATCAAGGCAGCCTTTGACTTAACATCAGGTCCATGTGACTCCAGGATCTTATAATTCATCTCCATACTAATATGAGGCACAGGAAAAGAGTGTCGGCTTAGAGCCGTGGTCCTTGACCTGTGGGTTACAACCTATGGGGGTCAAATTACCCTCTCACAGGGATCTCCCAAGACCATAGAAAGACATAGATATTTACATTCCAGCTCATAGCAGTAGCATCATTACAGTTATAAGGTAGCAACAAAAATAATGTTATGTTTGGGGGTCACCACAGCATAAAGAACTGTATTAAAAGATCACAGCACTAGGAAGATTGAGAACCACTGACAGAAAAGGAAGGGTCACCCGAGGATGGGCGGCTGAAGAGAATACAAGGACTTGCAGGTGAACAATAGACTTCATTCACTCTAGGCAAAGGTTCGTAGGCAGGCAGTCACCAGCAGGCATACAGGTTTTACTGGCACTGTACAGGCCTACAATCAGACAGGCTGATGAAGGCTCAAGCAAAGGCTCCTGACCTTAAAGCTGGGCTTTAAAATTTCCAAACTGCAGTGTACATGGGCTAATATGCAACCCTAGCTCTGCATATGTGGGCAGGTAGATTACAAGAGCGGTAGTGTGAATACTCCCTCTTTTTAAAATTTGCATTTACAGGGCTGGGGGGATGGCTCAGCAGTTAAGGACATCAGCTGCTTTTCCGGGGGACCCAGGTTTAGTTCCCAGCACCCACATACAACTCACAACTGCAACTCCAGCTCCAGGTGACCCAATGGCTTCTCTTGGCCTCCTGGAGCACTGCGTATATGTTGTAGTAACTATTGACTGGAGGTTTCTACCCCACTTAGGTCATCTTGTTCCCAA
>JADRCC010557414.1:0-10038 GCA_019843855.1 Hylomyscus alleni | reverse complement strand
CCCAAGTGTTACAGCAGGGGAGCAGCAGCTCAAGATCTCCTGCTTTCATGATCCCAGGGCCAGCTCCCCTACCTGCTGTAGGTGGTAAGGACCAAGGATAGGGAAGAGTATCTCTCTCATCCATGCTGCCACCCAGCAGACAAGATGATGCAGGACCAAACTCTACAATACTCAGACCGTCAGGACTTATACCCCTACTATCAGGGTTAGTTCTATGGTGCTGCCCTGGTGAAGTGCCTGCTCTACTTAGCGCTTAATCAGGTAAGCAGCAGGGTCAGCTTTTCTGCTCTCATGACCCCAGGGCCCGGTCTCCCACTCTCAGATCCTTGATGCCAATGCAGCCACAACTCGCACACTGCCATGTGTTGGGCTTGCTCTCTGGAGTACCGCAGCTGACTAGGTGTAAGGTAAGCTCTCCTGCTCTCATGCCAGCTCTCCTGAGATGCCCAGATGAGGAATAGAGACAGTGTGGGACCATGAAAGGCAGCCTAGTTTCTGGTTGAGCTAGGTTTAAAAAACCCCGGAGACACAGCAGGTAACTTTGCAACGAACGTTAGCTGTTTAATACACTCCTAGACACCAGGCTCCTGACATGAGGCCTCAGCTCTGCATAATTCTGTGGCCATCAGTCACGTAGGGAAACGTCCCAAGACCCTCCCCAAGTGGAGGATGTGACCACATAGCCTCAAGACAGATCTCCATTTTAATGAGGCACCTAAAGGCCTGAAGGGCTTAGTCAATTAAGCTCCCCTCCCCAAACACTCGGTACATTTTTCACTCATCACAACTCTCTACCATGACAATAAATGCTTTAAAACCATGGACTGTCTCTTCTCATCAGGATTTGCATGCTGGAGGAAAGGAGAAGGTCTTCCTCTAAAGAGTCACATCTAATCTCCCGCAGGAGGCCTCTCAGTGCTCCCGGCCATGGTCACCATCAAGCCAAGCAGCCACCTGAGCAAGTCAAAGACTCTCCTCCCTGTGGTACCCAGCTGGAGCCCTCTTCCTGCCCTTTTTACTTCCTCCTCGAGCTAGAGCCAGCCCGAGGGCCCCCACTCTGTCCTTAGCTCTTCTGAGGCATCTATATGTGTCTAGGTTGTCCAAGAGTGAGAACCAGGGTGTCCAGTCCCAGTCTCCATGCAGGTCTGGACCCCAAGCCTGAATCCAGCAGTTTCCCGGGGACCAGAGACTGCTCTCCCTCATCCCCAGAGCAGGGTCCTGAAACTTCTCACAGCCAAATGCACAATCAAAACTTCCTTCATGCCGCCTTCACGAGCGGCCCTAGCCCTGTGGTGGACCAGATGTGGGACACCATATAACCCACAGGACAGCACTGCACAGCCCTCGGACATCAACATGTCCCAGGGTAACTGCCCTGACCAGGTTGTCCATCTGGCCTTTGGTGGTAACAGACCCCTGTTGCTGCAGAGACATGAACACAGTCATAGCCCCCGGTAGCAATACAGGCCCCCACACCAACATAGTCCCAGGTGGCATCACTGGCCACCCACTTCAGGCTGTTCCCTACTACCCCCAAGTCTCCAGTTCTGCTCCTCTTCATCACATCCATATCCCTCTGCTTCTCCATCTCCTCCGTTTTCTCCACCATCCACCTGCTCCTCCTAGTGGTACCTGAGTTTTCTGACTATCTGGAGTCATCTCAGGAATGGTCCCAGGAAATCTATGCCTACCTGTGCTTTTTGACACTAGGAAGAGGTCCTATGGGTCATGGTCTTACCCCCTAGGCCTGCACAGCCCCAGACTGATGGGTATCTCAGGCTAGCCCCTCTTTCAGTGTCCATTGCACTGGTCTGGTGGTCATCTAGAGCTTGTTCCTTGCCCAGGACCATCTGAGTGGCCCCATGTGAAGGCCATCTTTCTTTGGTTCCCTCCCTCCTGGGGATGTGGTCACAGGTGAGGTTCCTCTAGTCTCTAACTCACTCCTCACCCTGAGAGGCCATCAGAGCCTGAACAGTGCTAGACTGTCTCAGGGTAGTTCTCTGTTTAGGCACCTTAGTACTGGACTGCTGCTCTCCTCAGAACACTAAGTGTAAACATACCTTTTCTCTTCTCTGCCACCTACTGAAGCATTTGTGACACAGCAGCTACACCTGCAATGCCTATAGAGGCAGTCACATCATTCTTTTAAGAGGCCCTGGTAACATCTCTGTGGTACTGATTTTATAGTCAAGCAGTATATAAGCATTATAATGTTTAGAGAGCTACCTGTGAAAGCCTGGGAGCCAGGCAGTGTGTGTGTGTGTGTGTGTGTGTGTGTGTGTGTGTCTGTTAGGGATCAGAGTTGTAGCAAGCAGCCCCTGACAGGGAGATGAGTGGAACTGAGAACAAGAAGCCAAAGCTATGATGGAGATTTCAAGAAGACAAGAATGCCAGGATTGTAGACCAAACTACAAGGAAGGCAGAAACTAGCCTGAGACATAGCTTTGAGGTATGCGGCCAGAGAATTATAGAGCAGAACTTAGCAAGTCCAGAGGAATCCATCTGTTGTGTAGTATGCCCCACCCCAGATGCTGAGCATAGAATTCAGTGTTTGTCTGTCTGTCTGTCTGTCTGTCTGTCTGAGTTTAAGCCTTTCCTTAGTCCATTCTCTGTCCTGTCCTTCCCTTTTGGAACTTGTGTCATCGTCATGTTTGGTCGGTATGATAACTTTTGGTTTTTATAGGAATACTGAGCAGAGTTTGCCTCGTGTCAGAGGAGACTTCAAACTTGACTCAAGGACAGAGCTGAGGCAGCTGAAATTTTAATGACACATTTTGTAATGGAAAGTGGAGTTAAACACTAGGGATATGAGGCAGAATGCTATACGTTAAATGTGTCCTCCAAAGGCCTATGTGTTAAAGACGTGGCTTCCAGTCTTTGGTTAAGTTAGAAGATTCTGGAACCTCAAAGAGGTGTGGCCTGGGAGAAGGAAGTTACATAGACTGTGCTTTCAAAAGGAATTTGGGTCTGTCTGTCTGTCTGTCTGTCTCCCTTCCTCCTCTAGTTCCTCTCTTTACATGACTTGATCAGGTTCCTTGCACACATGCTCTCATCAGTATGTTTTATTATCACATGCCCACAAGTGATAGACCCATCACTGACTGGAATCACTAAAACTTAGAAATAAAGCTAATCTTTCCTCTTTATAAGTTTGTTATCATGGGTATTTTACTATAATCATGAAAAACCAACTGACCCAGAAATTCATATAGTCCTGTGATATCTTAGCATTAGCTATTTACAGACAAAGAGCAGAAGGAAGAGCTGGACTTCTAGGAAAGACAGCGTGGGGTAAGGGATTACGTTGTCTTAGAGAATTGAATTCTGTGTCATGGTAAACCTTTTGGAGCTGGTTTCCAATAGAGGGGGGAAATGTGAGGGAGAAAGCACAAGAAAATAAGATATAATGATAGTGTACTCAACATGATAATAGATGCCAAGTGCAGAGCAGTTAAGACAAAATGTACTCATTTGTTTTAAAGGGAGATAAAGCACAATCAGCAATTTATTCCATTTTTTTGGAGGAATCGGATACTTATTCTAATTTCAAAGGACACATTCAGAATATAAGCTCCGGGGTCTATCATTTAAACCAGCTTTCATGAGACCGATACAAATTACAAAGACAATTTTGAAATCATGGGATAATTGCACTGATTGAATGACATATTGCATTTGAGAGTAATACCCTGTTTATTAGATAGTCTACTAAATTAGAAGATGGTAAATTGTGATTATGATTAGTCACTAAAAATTTTTAAAAGGACAGGGAAACAAGAAAGCATGCAATGTTTAAAAGTTCTAATCTATTAAATAAGCAATGGATTTAATCATGGACATCTAGTAGAGGGATTCCCATGAGTGTCATGAGTTAATGTATTGCATCTTTTATCGATTCACAGTCCTCTGCTTTTAACCACCAATCTCGATTGCCTTTATGACCAACCTCTCAGCAGATGGATTCATTGTTGTCCTTTTGTTAATTCTTTTATTTCCAATTTTCAGAATCATCTTAATATATCCTAATCACTGGGATGAAAATTCTGACTTCTATTATTATTTCAAATGAGAATTTTTCAGTGTGATATTTAACATATATTATATTTAGATGATAAGAAAGAAGTAAAAACTACAAAGGAGATCATAATACAAACCTAACACGTGTGTTACAAGGAAACCCTTAAATAAGAAAAGGAGAAAATTAGCCATAGTCCCAGGGAAAAATCTTTCTTTAAAGATATGATTCATTAATGTTAAATTTAAAGCAGAAAAAAAACAACAAAAAGGCAAAACAAGCAAACAAAAAAACAACAATAACAACAACAAAAAACAACTATCAACCCAGTGAGTCAAAGTTGTTTTATTGTTGTTGTTGTTGTTGTTAGAAATGTCAAATCTTGTTATAGCTATCTTTTAAACTCAAGAGAATTTGTCCTTGAGTTTAAATATTCAATGCAAAGAATTCTAAGAACTGCCCTTTATAATGAGATAAATAAGGAGTGATGACCACAGATGTTTTAAAAATTAATTCACCTGTATTTGTTCAATCCATATTATATGATGCTGGAATAATTTACAGATAATCATCAGTGTTTGACATTGTTGAGAAATTATGAAAAGGAAATTAGTTGTAAACTTCCACTCTCTATGTTCTTAAATACAAGTATGTATTAGAAACATCCCTGACCTCAAGTTGTACTACAGAGCCATAGTGCAAAAAAACTGCATAATATTGCTACAAAAACAGACACATTGATCAACGGAATCAAATCAAAGACCCAAAAAGAAACCCACACACTTATGAACCCTTGATTTTTGAAAAAGACCCCCAAACCATACAGTGAAAAAATAAAACCAACTTCAACAAATAGTGCTGGAGTAACAGGATGTCTAAATGTAGAAGAATGAAACTAAACTTATCACTCTGCACAAAACCTAAGTATAAGTGGATCAAGGACCTCAACATAAGACGGAATACACTAAATCTCATAGAAGAGAAACATATACCCTTGAACATATTGGTAGAGGAAATGAGTTCCTGAACAGAACACCAATGTCTCAGGCTCTAAGATCAACAATTGATAAATGGGACCTCATGAAACTGCAAAGCTTCTGTAAGGCAATGGATACTGTCAATAGGACAAATTGTCAACTCACAGATTGGGAAAGGATCTTCCCTAATTCTACATCTGATGAAGGGCTCATATCCAAAATTTATAAAGAACTCAAGAAGTTAGACAACACCAAACCAAATAACCCCAGTAAAAATGAGGTACAGAGCTAAACAAAGAATTCTCAACTGGGGAATCTTGAATGGCTGAGAAGCATCTAACATCTTTAGTCAACAGGGAAATACAAATCAAAATGACCCTGAGATTCCCCTTACACACATCAAAATTGCTAAGATCAAAAACTCAAGAGATAGCACATGCTGGGGAGGATGTGGAGCAAGGGGAACACTCCTCCATTGCTGGTGTGAGTGCAAACTTGCACAACTACTTTGGAAATCAATTTGGCATTTTTCACAGAAAACTGGGAATAGTTCTACCTCAAGTCCAAGCTATGCCACTCCTGGACATATACCCCCAAAGATGCTCCAATATCTCACAAAGACACTTGCTCAACTATGTTCATAGCAGCTTTCTTCAGAATAGACAGAAACTAGAAAAAACCTATATGTCCTTCAACTGAAGAATGGATAAAGAAAATGTGGTACATCTATACAATGAAATACTATTAAGCTTTTAAAAACCAAGACCTCTTGAATTTTTCACGCAAATGAATGGACTTGAGAATATTATCCTGAGTGAGGTAACATAGTCCCAAAAGGTAATGCATGGTATGTACTCATAAGTGAATATCAGCCATAAAATATAGGATACCTTTGTTACACTCCACAGACCCAAAGAAGGAAGGCCTAAGTGAGGAAACTTGAATCTCACTTAGAAGGGGGAATAAAACAGTCATAAGTGGCAGGCAGAGGGAGAGACCTAGAAGGGAGGAGTAATAGAGAGGGGAAAGAGGTATTCAAGATCAGGTGTGAAGAAACTCAAGAAAAAAGAGGACCAAAATGTGGACATTTCATTCTTTCTTAAAAGGGGGACAAAATACCCATGCAAGGAGTTGCAGAGACTAACTATGGAGCAGAGACTGAAGGAAGGGCACTCCAGCCTGATACAGCTATCTCCTGAGAGGCTCTAACAGTACCTGACTAATACAGAAGTAGAGGCTCACAGTCATCAATTGAACTGAGTACAGGATCCCCAATGAAGGAGTTCGAGAAAGAACCAATGGAGTTGAAGGGTTTGCAGCCTCTTGGGACGAACAACAATATGGACTGACCAATGCCCTTAGAGCTCCCAGGGACTCAACCACCAACAAAGGACTATACATGGTTGGACTAATTGTTCTGGCTGCATGTGTATAGTAGAGGATTGCAAAGTCGGTCACCAATGGGAGGAGAGGCCCTTGGCCCTGTGAAGGTTCTGTGCCCCAGTGTAGGGGAATGACAGGGCTGATAAGTGGGAGAGGGTGGGGTGGCAGGCATGGGGAGGAGGGAGGCAACAGGGGTTTGTTCTTGTTGTTTTTGTTTGTTCATTAAAAAGAAAAAAAAGAAAAAAGATCAGGTGTGAGGAAGGACAGGAGACATAGCTTGATGACCATGAAAATGGAAATCTGCACCTGACAGGGGTGAAGAAATAGGGGGCATTTTCAGGACTAGATGGAGACCTAGAATAAGAGAGGCACTCAATGAGGATGACCTGAGCTGTGACTCAGTACATTGGGGATATGGAACCTGAAAAAGCCACCTCCTAAACCAGGCAGGAACTGCAGTGGAGCTATAGAGCCATCAACCTACCCACAAAACTTTCAACCCCAAATTCATCCTGTCTACAAGTAATGTAGAGAGGGAGCAGAGACTGAAGGAATGGCCAACCAATAACCAGTCCAACTTAAGACCCATCCCACAGGTGAGCTCCAATCCCTAACACTATTAATGATACTCTGTTGTGCTTGCAGGCAGGAGCATGTTGTGCTCTGAGAGGCTCCACCCAGCAGCTGACTTAGACATATACAGACACCCACAGCCAAAGAGTGGATGGAGCTTGGGGACTCTCGTGGAATAGTAAGAGGAAAGACTGTGGGTCCTGAAGGGGATAGGAACTCCACAAGTAAGACCGACAGAGTCAACTAACCTGGACCCTTGGAGCTCTCAGTGTCTGAACCGCCAAACCAAAAATATATACAGGCTGGAGCTAGGTTTCCCCAATCTTATGTAGCAGATGTCCAGCTTGGCCTTCATGTGGGTCCTGAACAACTAGCATGTTTGCTATCCCAAAGCTGTTTCCTAGAGTGAGATATGTCCTACTAGCTGGGCTGCCTTGTCTGGCCTCAGTGTGAGAGGAAGTGCCTAGCCTTGCACAGGCTTGAAGTGCCAGGGTTTAGGGGATACCGGGGGTGGGGGGGCACCACCAGCTCAGAGGTGGAGGGGAAAGGGAATGGGGTAAGGATTATGGGAGAGGGTGACTGGGAGAGGGACAGTGAGCGGGATGTAAAGTGAATAAGTAAAAATAAATTAAATTTAAAAATATTTAAATAAAATAATTTCTACATTTAAAATAAGAAATTTGAAAGTACAGATATGAGATAAATTCAAATTTTGGTGGGGCTGCTTGACATGTTCTTTGCTTTGCTAATGTCACATTCTTCTAGTTTATATTATCAAAGTGCTCTGTTTATTTATGCTAGTCATAAGATTTTTCTGTATTCTTAAAATCCAAATAGATATGCAATATTCTGATTGCAGCCACTGTGGAAATCAATGTGGAGGTTCCTCTAAAAGTCAGAAATAAAACTACCATATAATTCATATAATTCAACTTAGCACAGGGATAGTTGCTCATCCATGTTCATCTTTTTTTTTTTTCAAGACAGGGTTTCTCTGTGTAGCCCTGGCTGTCCTGGAACTCATTCTGTAGATCAGGTTGGCCACGAACTCAGAAATCTGACTGCCTCTGCCTCTCAAATGCTGGGATTAAAGGCATGCGCCACCACCGCCCAGCCCATCCATGTTCATTGCTGCTCTAGTCACAATAACTAGGCAATAGAAACATACATTGCTTGATAAATAGATAATGAAAATGTAATATATTTCCATAATAGAATTTTATTCAGCTGAAACAAAAATGAAATTATGAAATCTGCAGGTAACAAGAAATAATCATACTAAGTAGGTAAGCATACCCAGAAAGACAAATGCTGAACATTTCTCTCTCATATACAGATCCTCACAGGGGTGTACCTCCTAGTAAGCTGTCCATGCTCTAGCGGCTAGTCTTATACCCATGCACATATCTACAATACTAACTGAGCTCAGTGGACTAAACAGCAGGTTATAAGGATTAGTTAGCATTCCAGTTTCATATCTGTCAATATGATAAAATTACCTTACAAAGAAAAAACTAGGAGAGAAAGAATCTCCTTCCTTTCCTTTCTCTTCCAAAGGAAAGTCAGGGCAGGGACTCATGCGTGAGCTCGAGGCAGAAATCACAGACGAACCATGCCACACATGAACCGATTGTTTGAGTTTTAATATATTCAAATTTAAGTGAGAACTACCATAACCTATTAGAGAGTACTTTCTCCACTATAAAGAACCCTAGATGCATCAACAGCCTCCCAATAAACGCCATGCTGTGGGCTAAGACAATCGCTGAAGGCATCCACATGTTTGATGGATGGGATCACACAATAGATTCCTTCGTGGCCAATTTCTCGCCCCTGGCATGCTGGTTCTAACTCTTGCCCATGCTGCAGCATGCATCAGAGCTACGTTCATTGGTAGTGCTGAGTGATCTGCCACTGCCTCTCTTTGTTTATTCACTCATGGATGAGCACTGGAGCTTTTTCAGCTTTTTTGGAGGTCTTGTTAATACTGTATTCTCATCCTTGAGGGTTTGCACACTTTATTTCTTTTATATCGATATCTAGAAATTTCTCCACTCTACAGGAAATATGTTAAACACTGTGGAAACTGCCAGAGTGGCTGTATTGTATTAAGTTTCCACATCAGTTTGTCCTCAGTTTGTCATGAAGCTGTCGTGTTTAACATAATCATTCTAGTGACTCAGAAACGATATTTCTGTGTGGTTTCCATTTGTTATCCCCAATGACTAACCAGAGTGAGCTTTCTTTCATATATTTTATTCTAATTTTAATGTTCTGTTAAGAAATGACTTCAGGGACTATTTGTTCGTGTTTTTAATTCATTTTTTTTCCTTTTGCTGTTGAATCCCAAACACTCTTCTTTTAAAAACCTTTTTATTGATTCTCTGTGAAACTTACATCATGCACCCTAATCCCCCTCATCTCCCCATCCCTTCATAAACCCCCCACCCTTGCAAACTCCGAAGAGAAAATAAAAAATGTAAATTAAAAAAATAAAAACATCTTGCTGTGGAAGCTGCAGCATGTCACATTATGCCATTTTATCCACAGATCTATACTCACAAACGTTCATTGAAATGAGTCATTTGGTCTGATTCAAGGCCTCTGGCTTCTGCTACACCATCAATACTGGATCATTACCTGGACTCCTCTCAGACATCCTGTTGTTACTCTGTGTCATGGAGATCTTGCGGCTTTGGATCTGTAGGACCAGTCCCTTCATGCACACCAGCAGTTCACAAATGGGGTAGATGTTGGGGTGGGCAAACTCAAAGCCCTGGATCTGGACCTGGGTGTCAGGTGATCAGTCTGCCAGCTCTCCCGCATCCACATTGCCAGGGTGTCAGCTCTCCTAGTCTACTCTCCTAAACTAGAGGTGGGCTCATTTATGCCCACACAGGTCTGCTGTGCTGCCCAGGTGACATTCGGGGGCTGCATGCCTGAGTGTTTCAATCAGTGAGGGTCAGCTCTTCCCATCTTATGACCTGGGGGCCACTCTCTGCCTGCTGCAGGTGTCAGAGGGGTGAGAATGTGTAGCAGGCATTCTCCCATACCTACACCACCTCATGGCAAATATTTTTTATGTACTGT
>JADRCC010557407.1:0-16107 GCA_019843855.1 Hylomyscus alleni | reverse complement strand
CTACAGAAATTCCTTTTACATAAAATCACCCTGCAGATCTGACAGTGTCTCTGTTCTAGATAGATCAATCAATGAGACACATCTACATTTAACATTTTCATAAATAAAGTTATAGAAATTCTAATTTCCATCCGTCATTAGATCTAGGCTTTAATTTTATCTCTGCAGTATAATTTTTTTTTTCAAACACTAGTTTTACAAGTGCACCAACTCGCCGGGCGTGGTGGCGCACGCCTTTAATCCCAGCACTTGGGAGGCAGAGGCAGGCGATTTCTGAGTTCGAGGCCAGCCTGGCCTACAGAGTGAGTTCCAGGACAGCCAGAGCTACACAGAGAAACCCTGTCTCAGAAAAAAAAAAAAAAACAAAAAAACAAAAAACCAAGTGCACCAACTCTTAAGTAAACAATTTCATTAGATGCATTTTTCAACTTCTTTTTATGATAATTTCTGGAAGTCTTATTTTTAAAATGTTCTGTTTTCTTTGAGTTTTAAGACGTTTTCTAAATGTTTTGTATTCAGGTGGTATGATTAGACAATTGGACTTTTGGAATTACACTGTAAGAAATAAATGAGATACAAAATCTTAAAATAAATACAAACATAAAAGACTGCTTCCAATTAAGTAGGACAGTTATGTTATTAAGCTAGCTATTACTATTAATGTCTGTGTTGTTTTATAACAGTACAAATATAAATTAACCAGTCCCTCTGAGAGCATAACAAGAACCTTCCCTCTTTATAAGCAATATATTAGCATGACAATTTGCTTTCAGGTCTAACAAACAAATGAAATGATGAAATTATTAAAAATATTAATCCAATAAGATAAAATTTAGTAAAGTATCAAAGAATAGAAATGAAAAGCATTCAAATTATTATTTAAAATTCTTAGAAAAATACTGTTTTGGTGGATTAAAGTCATGAAAGAATGTTACAAAGAAAACCTCATGGAGTTTGGATATTTTGGGAGACTCTATTCTTTAGTCAGACCTTATTTATTTTCTGAGTTGTAGAAATAAAAACATGAAAAATTTAAGAGATATTGAATTTTGTTGCATATATAGTATTTCATCAGAGACAATTCTTTTTATACTCACTAATGATTACTCAAGAGTAACTCTTTGAATTGTCCCTTTAAAAATAATTACTGTCCCTCACACATGAGCTAGAACATATAAGCATTTATGCACATCTATAGTCTTCCCTTATTGACTGGAAAAATTGTTGCTATTATAAGAATCAATATTTTTTTCTGATAATAATTCTTTGGATTATTTTCCACAATTCTAAATGATATTGTCTGATTTTGCTTAATTGTGCCAGTGTCTTATTCTGACCACACACTCTGGTTATCATTATATAAGAAACTCTTGTTTGTGTTCCTAACTTAGTAATTATTCATATTTCCTTACCACTCATTGAAAAATCAGTATACATATGAAGGCAAGTTAAGAGACATATTGAGGGCTAACGATATATAATATTTTTAAGTCTATATACATCTTAGTTAGGATTTCATGGCTGTGAAGAGGCACCGTGACCAAGAACATTTAATTGGTGTTGACTAACACTTTCAGATGTTCAGTCCATTATCATCATAGAAGGAAACACGACAGCCTGCAGGCACACATTGTGCTGAAGCAGCCAAAAGTTCTGCATTTTGATCCTACTGGAGCAAGGAGAGACTGCCTCAGGGGCAGCTAGGAGGAGGGTGCCTTCTGAACAGGGCAGAGCATGAACAAAGGACCTCAAAGCTGTCTACATTGTGTCAAATTTCCTCCGGGAAGACTAAACCTCCTAAGAGCCTAATAGTGACATTTCCCATGAGACAAGCGTTTTTAAACTCCTACAATATATTATTTCTCTTCTCATCGATGGGTCAAATATCCGGCAATAATCATCTTGAGGGAGGAAGGGTTTACCATGTCACACAGTGTAAGATAATAGAATCTATTATGGCGGGTGTATGAGGAGGCTGGCTGCAGTGACCCACTTCTTCCTGCAGACCTGTATCTTCTAAGTGTCCTGTAGCTTTATAAGACTCCACATACTGAGGACATGAGAGCAGGAGACTTATGCTGATGGCAGCATTGGTTGGCATATCCTGAGCAATCTGGGAGGGCTAGCCCTGAAGCTATGGATAAGGGAGGGTATGCTTGCTGATCGGCTCAGGTACAATCCAGGGCTCTGACTTGGCTAGGCCCAAAATCTATAACATCTGTCAGTAATTGAGACACATGAAAGGGCCAGTCCTGCTGATTCAAAGCTGCAAAATCTCCATGAGACAGGGCAACAATGAGATAACCTGGAGGATAATCAGTGAGGATCCAATATGAATGGTGTCAGAGAAGCCGGAGACCTTGAACCATACTAATGACCCATTGCAACATTTGTAAGTGAAGATGTATAGACAGAGGGATAAACTGTAGGACACACTGTGTTATACTATAGCTTCCACAATGATATATTTTCTATGTTTGGAGGATTTTTATTTGTTTAGTTGGTTTTTGTTGTTGCTATTGGTGTGTGTTTGTGTGTGTGTGTGTGTGTGTGTGTGTGTGTGTGTGTGTGTGTGTGTAATGTTAAAGGAGATTGCAAGGGCAAAAGGTGGTTATGATGGGCAGGAATCCAGTGCATGATAAGATAATCACTGAGAATCAATACAAAGTTGTTTTTTTTTAAATACCTCAAAACATAGGCTATATACTGAATTGGCAGGTACATAAACCTGTGAGGGTCAACCCAGATTCAAGCCAAGGTAGTTCACATTTTCAAAAGAACCTGAGGGAAGTAGGAGAACTTTGTAGACACATTTTTCTGAATTTAACCACTGAGCACTCAAATCTTTGCTGTGCCAAGTTAACTGTGTAATTTTGACTGGCACGATCAGGCTCTATTTTATAAGCAAACATTGTTATAGAGGATATATGTATCTAGTGTTCTGACCTACAATTGTCCAATGTATTGTTCTATTTCAAATTTGTGAGAAAATTGCCATTAGGCCTTATCCAAGTTTCCTCAGGCATTTTTTTGTACATTTTGCTGAAATTGTAATGTTTGTTTATAGCAGGACAAAAATACTTTTGTAGAATAAATTTTAAATAACACATAATTTTAAATTTCTAGCACTTATATTCTTCAGAGTAAAATGTGAAATTAATTTTAGAATTCTTAATTTTGATATTATGTACAAAATTCCATTTGAATCTAAAACGAATATGAAATTTACATGGGATATTTGACAGATTTTTTTCTTACTTACCATTTTGAGATATACTGTATGCCTGCACTACCTATTTATTCAAGTAGCTAAGTTTTATACTGGGTTTAGGCTACATTTAGGAACTACAGGTAATGCTTGCACAGTAAAAGCTACAGGTGGATGGTATTTATCACTCCTCTGACCTCTTGCGTTGCATTTTTCAACTGTTTGATTTTTAGATCCCTAACACATGTGACCCAAAAGTCAAGTAAAAAGTGGAAAACACTCTAAAATTTTCAGCAGTGGTAAAGAGAGAGAAAAGATGCACATGATTATCACACGCTGTTTTGGTGAAGTCTTTTCATGTCACCTCAGCGCATTAGATATCATTGAACATCTTTCTTCCTTTCTCTCTCTCTCTCTCTTTCTTTCTATGTTCCTCCCATCTATCTTTCCTCTTTTTTTGAAAAATTATGTGTGTCTGTGTCTGAGTATATGATGCATGGGTGAGTTCCCTCAGTGACCAGCAAAGGGAGTCAGATGACCTACATCTGGATTTACAACAGCTTTTCCTGACTGTGAAGTAAACCTAGATCCAGTGGGAAAACAGCAAGTTCTCTCCACCACTGAGCTGCCTCTCCAGCTCTAGACAGTGTTTTCTTTGTTGATGGTCTTCAACAATATGCCTTGATGCATGGTTAAGCTTATGTGATGGTGTCCTTTTCATCCTCAGCAGTTATACCGTGATTCATTCCTGTTTTCTACATTTACCATAGCTACATTTCCAAGTCTATCAAATGTGCAGACTTCTCAGAAAAGAAAAATAAAACACTAAACAATCATGTTTTTAAAAGATGAACCAAGAATTAATGTAATTATCAACTATAATCAAATAAGATTTATTTGCAGGAACTATATGTCTGTACTTTACAAAAGAACTAGTAAATGTATTTTAATTGTTGAAGAAATGTAGATTTTTATCAATATGTTGTTATAGACAAGGTGATTAGTAGAGATTAAGAATGCATTTATCTGGTAGTTTGGGATATGAAAAGCAATCCAGAAATATTAAGAAAATACAGGATACAGGGGACTCTATTTGCTTAGGTGTGAGCAACTGATGAAATGATATTAAAATGATCATCATCTGCGGATAGGATTAATCTGGCAATCATATTCAGGCAGATGCACATCTGCAGGAAAATAGAAAGAGAGTTGTTGAATATTGGATCTGAACTGTTTTTCTGCGTGCCCTTTAAAAGACATCAAACTCAGTGTGGTCTATAGTAATGTATATATGGTCATTATAGAAGAGAAATCCAGACTCGAATGAAACGCAATATAAAATTTTGTTGTTATAAAATGCCACTAGCCTGAATGACATAGAAAAAATTGAAGTTTTAAAGGTTTTTGTTACTGAAGACAGTAAATTATGATCATTAACATATAAATTTAAAAACCTACACTATTTGTTTTTAATTTTTGATCTAGCTCTTGACACATGCAATTAAGCTGGGTGTCTATACTGAGTGTTCACAAATTTTAAGAGGACATATAATGAAAGAAGATATAATTAGTTTGCTTGTAAAAGAAATAGTAAAGTATTACCAAGATCTGTTATCCTTTTAAATGGATTTGCTGCATGGTTTGAATATTGGTGACATGGAAGGAGCAAGGCTTGTGCAAGGAGTCAGCAAAAGTTGAGCATCTGTTAATTAGCAACTTTTCATCCTTGTGTTATCATATTTGATCTCTGTCAGCTTTCATAACAGAGTTTCTAATATTTCCCCTGAAAAAATGAGGAAAGTCTTCAGCAAACATTCACATTTAACACAAGAGCCCAATTATTATCTGAAGTTACTCAAAATCTCTTTCCTTACAACCACAATGATTTGTATGCTTTGCATCGTGCAAGAATGTAAATCTCACTCATGAGCCTTGATACTCATGTTGTGAGAGCACATGGGCTTTGATTTGAATCACTAGAACATCAGTGTGTTCTGGGGCAAAAGTGAGGAGACAAAGATTGACTTTAAATGAAGCAGGACATAGAGAAACAAAACGTTAAAGCTGTCTAGTTTGAGTAGAGAGTTTGACACATTTCAAATGTGCACAGAAACTTAATGGGTTGGTACTTTGCCTCTGGTGCTGAAAACACTTCTCGCCTATCTCTACAGCACACACCACTCTGGCTCATCCCATTTGGAAGCACCTGAGACTTTTTGTTACAACTTTGCTGGCCAATGGTGCTGGCACAGAAGTGGGGGACATGAAGGTGCCAGGATTCCTATACACCTGAAGCAGCACTGAATTCCGAGGTGACAGCCTCACAGAGATATAATCTTAGTCCCCATTTCCCTATGCTCTGTTGTGAGGACCTACCTAGACCATGGAATGTACTTCCTCTTGTTCTTTTCCACTGACACTGAGTCTCAATGCTATCCATGTGTCCACAATTGTAACGTTTTCAGACAAATACATATTATAAACTTCCTTCTATCTTACTGTTTTTCTCATCAGGTTTGTACCCTGGGAACACACGCACACACACATACACACACACACACACACACACACAAATTTTATATATATATATATGTATATATATATATATATATATCTTCTAAAGAATTCTAACTCTAAAGTAGATGTTTTAACATTAAATTTCTAACTTTTATATAATATTATAAAAGATATTGGTTTTAATTCTAATTTATTTGATAAATCTATATAAGGGAAACACAATTATATTAAATTACAAAAACACGGGAGATAGACTATTAATTACATTTTTCATTGCTGTGATAAAATACCTGACAAAAGTCACTTAAGAAACGAGAGGTTTCTTTTGGTTCATAGTTGGAGGGTACAGTCTTACAAGGCGTGATGTCAGAGGCACTTGGGGACTTTTGGTCATATTCGTTCTGTAGACAGGAAGCAGTGGTTTGATACGTGTGTTCCTTATTTTTGTTATTATGCAGTCCAGGACCCTAAGCCCACTAAATGTTGTTCACATTTTGGGTAATTTTTCCTTTTTAATTAATTTGACCAGAATAATCCCTCTCTAGAATGCCAAGAGGCTAATCTTATTTAGATAGTCCTCATGGATACATCTGGAAACTTTTCTCCTGGGTCATTATAGATTCTGTCTATTGATAATCAGTATGAACTAACAACAAGAGAAACAGGGAAGGGAAATTTAAAAATGGAGGGAGGAAAAGAGATCACGTCCTTACTATGGCATTTTATTATTATAGCACAGTAGTACACACCAGGGATGGCAGTACTTCCCGGAGTTCTTTTATTGTACAGGATAGTCTTAGTTATCCTGTTCTTTTTAATTTATGTCAATTTCAGGGACAAATTTTTAACAATCAGGTTATGTCTGTACACCTATGTAACATTTTATCTCTTTTATAATATTGGGGCACCTAAATTCTCTGGAATCTAGCACCTTTGCTCACATACTTAGAAAAGTCTTCAAACTATTCAGTCAAAAGCAATCCATTTTTGTTTTCTGTAGAAGATATTTAAAGGAACTGGGGAAATAACTCATCTGGAAACATACTTGCTGAACAAGAACGAGGGCTTGATTCAATCCCTTTAACTAAAGAAGAAACCAGGCATGTATGGTAATACATACTATAACCAGTTTCTTTGAGTGGTAGCCCTGACAGACAAGTCCGGGATAAAATGGCTCCTGGAATTGACACAGGAATTGACCACTAACTTCTAAATGCATGGGCACATTCATTTGTATTCTCTACATAAACAACCCCCCCACACACACATATATACAGACACACATGCGCGCACAGTCCTCAAACAAACTAACTAAAGTGCCGTTCATAACACCTGCCCTGAATCTCAGTGTTCCAACTCACAGTTAGGCTGTGCCACAACCATGACTTGTAGTGAACATTCCACATTAAAATTAGGTGCACTTCAATACAGGAAATAACATCCAAATTCATCAAACTGAGAGTTCGGTTACTTATTATTTATCAAAATAATATTGACCATAAAACATAGAAAACTGCAGGTTTCAGAAAGTCCGGCTTTTGTTGTACCTTACCTGTAAGGAGCTCTTTTACCAATGTCAGGTAAACTTTGGTTATATAATGTAGAGCTTGACCAATGCTCATGATTCTAATACTAGGCCCAAGAATAGACTTCAAATAGCTTACTGGAACTGAACAAAGTGTTTCAAAATTCACATTTTTCCAAGAGAATAGACATAATTTTTAATCAGGATATAAAAGAAATATACTGCTGGAAACATTTTAAACACTGTCAAATGGTAGAACTTGGAAGCCCCTTCCATTTTCTGAATCCCTTAATCCAAGATGCAATCAGTAACTCATTACTTGAACAACAACTGTGGATGGGTTTGTTCTTTTCTTCAAACATGCTTGTCCATTAAATAAGTATCAATATTCTATGTACACTGAAAAATGTTTATGTAAGTGGTTCACATTATATGGATGATTTGGATTTTTGACACTTAACAAAATTGATGCATCTCTATAGTTTACTCAAGAGAAACAACATGATGCTTCATGATCATCATGGCCATATATTTGTTATTTGAATTAAGAGAAAAATGATGGTTTTTACAGAATAAATGTTTGATTTCAATACTGTTGAAAATGTATAAATAATTGAAGCCACATATGTATGGATAAATGTTCTAAACAACATAAAATGACATTTTATTTGGAGTTTCTTTGAGAAAATGATATTATTTTAAATTAAAAAATAATATCAGGAAAGTTTTAGTAGCAGTTTTTATTTTAGGTTAAACAGTTATAGAATAATGTGGAATATCTAAATTAACGGATCCTGATTTTTAGTACATTCAAGGGTATTTTAATTATAAAATGATTAAATCTAAATTTAATATATGTATACTCTTTACTATTATTTATGAGTACTATTTAAAACAATGGATCAATTTATTTACTAAAATATTAAGGCAGAGCAACTACAGTTTTGATTGAATTAAATCCCTAAATGAATCACGCCATTGTTTACCTTCACTGTTTGTGTTGATGAAACTTCTTCAATCATTAATGACATGAAATTATATTGTATTGTAATTGGTGTATCTGCATCCCAATCTTTCTAAAATTATAACATAAGAAAAATATATTTAATGTTGTTGATATATAATTGTGTCTATAGAGGCTTAACAATGTAGATTTTGACTCTGCTGGGTAATTATGGTTTCAGTTGTGTGAAGCAACTAAATATCTCCTGAGTATGAGGAAAGAATGGAATGGTGTCATTCAAGATTCAACATTTCATTTGTTCTTGAAAGCTTTCTTCTGAAATTGTCTTTTATTCTTCTCTAGTATGTAAGTGCTATTTAAAAGTTTTCCTGGGAAAACATTAATTAAGGATCAATTTATAACCAACAAACAATTATTTTATTGGAAGTAAGGATGAAGAATCATATTCAAGGGCAGAGCTGACTCAAAAGCTGCTGTGTCACTTACATTACATCCCAACACAAATGCTTGCTCCCTATGGTATGGAATGTTCAAACTCAAAAGAGAGTGTTACACAGCAAAAAACAACAACAAAGCAAAACAAAACAAGCAAAAAACAGATTAATAAGGCTGTTATTCTAATAATTCTATTCTTGAGATCCTCCAACTTTACATGATTTGTAAATTTCTTACTTATGTGAGTAGTACAGAATTTTTTTCAGTTAAGATTATGTCATTTTTACTTATCATTTATTCTAAATAATAAAATATGTTTATTTTACTCTTCATTCATTTAAGTGAAACCATGGATGTATGGTAAATTACATAAAATGATTAAAGTGTACATACAATTTACATAAAGGACAACGCATTTGATATATATGTATATCTTGTCCCAATGAAATAGCTGATAATTTTGCTGTCATTTGCCTAAACTAACATAGTTGAAAATGACCCTTAGTCTTTATACATCCCTCTTCTCCATAGTTATATTTTCTAGTACGTTTCCTGAAAGCATTCTTAGTAATTGTGAGAAAACATACAAAGATGCATTCATTTCACAGACATCGGAAGCTGAAGATGCTGAAAATGCTCTGGAATAATGTGGCCTTCACCTAATGTCAGCAACACCTGACATCACTGTACCTTGGCAAGACCTCTGATCTCTGAGTGTGACCATGGAAATTCATGACTAACCATTCAATGTGGTACTTGATCCATGGAGTCAACTTCTAGCCAAAGACAGAGCCAGCTTCTGCACTGAAAATTGCTTCCTGGCTTCTTCACATTGTATAAATGTTAATGATAGCCTTGAAACCTTAGCACACTCCTTTAGCCCTTCTATCTTGTAGTATGAAATAGTGCCTGAAGCAGGTTAATTGACATCATCAAGGGAAATGATTGCAAATTTTAACCAATACTCATCATACAGAGATCATACATTCTTGAAGCTTTATATAAATCATTGTAACAGTAGCTCCATATATCCCATGTATATTAGGTATGCTATACATAGATTTATGTTATGCCAGAAGAAGTTGTGCACATACTTGTTTTAAGGGAGGAGACTTGTCTTATGACTTGATTAAAGTTAGTGTGAGATAAAATTAGAAAACTGCAGTTTGTCAGTGTTGCTCTGTATGCTAAGAAGCATTCTTTTCACTCCATGTTTATTGTTTAATTGAATACATTCTAATGGTAATTTCAGGCATTTTTCCATATCAACATCAAGAGCAAATGGTAGAAAATTAGTCTACATCATTGTCTAATGTTGGACTATGGTATGCTTACCAACTATAATGTCTCCAGAGTCAAAATGTTTCATTATAGTGCTTTCGTCATTTAATTACAATATACACTGATACATATCCAGCACCTTTGGTTCTGTTTTCTACAAATGCAGAATTGTCAAGCTAGGATAAATTTCAGACCTACTACCATAAGAATTTCAGATTTTCAGAATAGTTGTGCAGATACTACTGCTTATACACATTTCTTGTAAGCAACAAACAACTCTTGTTCTTACTGTATGATCATTAGTTTTAATTTGTGAATTGCCATTCTGATTTTGAGTATAGTCTTCATTGTATTTATTTTGGCATTTCTCAGGCTCATTTGATATTCCCAAGACTACTCCAACTTTCATTATATCTACTTAACACATGATCAGATTCTTTGGGTCATGAAATTTTTTCAGACTTTAGATAGTTTCAATAATCTTAATAGTTTTAAAAAATATTATCAGGTGTTTTGTAGAATATTCATCAATGGGGATAGATTTTGTGTTTTTCTGGTGATGAAATTTTCACTGTGCATTTTAGAGAGGAATATCAATCAGAAAAAGAAACACAGTTTGCCTAGCTTCACACTGTGCATACTTACATATGGTTAGGTTAATTTTGATTATCTAGTAAACATATGGTCTGTCAATTCTTTTTTTAATTTTAAAAATTTGACCCACATCTACTGTGTTCTGTAAGGAAGGTACTCTGCACAGTTCAGAAAAATATGATGTCATACTATTTTGATAACAATAATTAACAAATTATTGTTACTATGTTTCCCAATACAAATATTTAGATTTATTCTCTCTGAGAAATATATAAAGTTTATCTGTTCCCCCTTCATTTATGCAATTACTTATCTAGTAACAGTTTAGATACACATAAGTATTTATTTTATACTTGGGGTAATACTGAATTCTGCCATACATAATTCTGCCTTTTGAATTAAGTATTTTTGCCATTGGCAAATGAAAGCACTTTTAGTTTTTTGAGTCTTGTGCATTTAATATTTTTGTTAGTTTTGATAGAGAAACTTGCTATGTAAACTGGATTCAAACTACTTATGAAGACTGAATTTATGATCTTCATTCTTCAGACCCCAAATACTAGGAATAAAAAAGGGTGCCACTATGCTCAATCTGTGCTCTTTGAACAAGATACTGTCACCAAGCATCTCTTTAAAAGCATTTGTTTATAATTTTAAAGCTGCACAGTATATTGTTTATACTGAGGAATTCCTAATTCTGTGTCAGTATCTATAATTTTCCAGGGATAACTGTCAGCTATTTATCAAAAATGAAAATGAAAAGCTAGGTTTGCATGCTGGGTAGAGTCTTGAATTCTCTACTGCCATTGTTCTAGGGCATATGTAAAGAACTCTTTACAAAGCGAAAGAACATACATGTGTACTATAAACTCTGTTTTGATACAACTTTATACAACTCTACATATCTTCATTGTTTTTAGTATTAAACACAATCAATACACATAAATGTCTTTTTTTATTATAGGCCATTCCATATAATCTTCCTAGCATCCTCTTCTTTAACTTAATTTTAAGTTTAAATCTCTAAGCGAGGCACTCGGGTTCCATAGTTCATTTCCAAAATAAATGAACAGCACCATCAGAACAATTAAATATAATGGTGTGTGGGACAGTCTTGTTAACTGTAGTAAACACTTACAGTTAGTTTCTTTCAAATTCAACATGAAGATTCTACATAAATGTTAAAAGTTTCATGTCAACATCTTCTCCATAGCTTCAACTTCATAGCAGTGAAGGTGCTCAAATATTTTCATTGTTCAGAAACATTTTATACTCTATAATATATCTATAATCCATTGACTTCTTAAGTACATTTGTTTTTTTCATTTGTAGTTATACTTTACTCTGTAAAGTTTCATGGGTTTAGGTAATATGACTCCATGTGTTGAGTGAGAATTATGCCATTATAGTAGGTGGTAATTAATTTTGATTGTCAACTTGTTCTTGAATTATATATTCCTAGGAGAGCAGCAGGGTAAATATACCTAAGATATGTGAAAGTTTATTTCCAGAAATAACCAGAATATAAGATTCTGGAAATTAGTTATTGTGAAGCAGTGAAACGGAAGTGGGGGCTTTGTTGGACAAGTTAGATAATTGCAGGTGTCTTCTTTAGTCATAGATCTTGAACGCATCTCTTTCTCTCACCCCTTGCTACTTCCTGGCCATCTAATGTGATCTGCTATAGTCTAATATCATTGTATCTTTTCGACTAAATTTTTTTTTTTTTTTGGTTTTTTTGAGACAGGGTTTCTCTGTGTAGCCCTGGCTGTCTTTGAAGCCACTCTGTAGACCGGCCGGCCTCGAACTCAGAAATCTACCTGCCTCTGCCTCCCAAGTGCTGGGATTAAAGGCGTGCATCACCACTGCCCGGCAAGTACATTCGACTAAAATTTCTAAAGCCATGAGGCAAGATAAATCTTTATTCCCCTGTTTTGGTATTTGATCATAAAAAAATGACAAAAGTAATAAATACAGAAGATTCTATGTGTTTTCTGAGCAGTTATACTTGCTCTACTCAAGTTTCCTCACAAAGGACGAAATGCTAGACTGTGTAATCTCTCTGTGGTTTTGTTGTAAATCACATAGAATTACCATATTGACTTCTTTGAAATGGGAATGACACTGAATATGGTATCATCCATTCTGCTGTCTTTTGATCAAACAAAGTTGCATCTGTCGATCTCTTAATTTATGGGCATCTTGGTTTGCTCCAAGTTTTGTACTATTGATTTTCGTAAACAGAATGTGAATATATTGTGTGTGTGTATAAAATTTCAATTAGTTGTGTAAATTAGTGAGGAATGTGGTCTCTAAATTGTGATTAAACTATTTTTATCTTTGTAACACGATATTTAAGAGTCTTCTGGAAAGTAGTCCCATCTTATGATCCCACTAGCAATAAATGTAAATTTATATTATGAATCCTGGCTATGATTTGATGCTTTCAGGTTTTTGTGATTTGGTTAGCCATTATAATTGTAGTGTAGAGGAATCTCAGAGTTATTTTAACATGCAGTAACTTATTGACAAAAGATATGACCCCTTTTCCATATGTATGCTTGTCATCTGCTCTTATTTTATTATAATATTTTTGGATATTCTATATGTGTAGTAACAAATTCTTTCATTTCTTTCCTGCTAAAGTTTAATTTGAATATTTGCTACATTGTGTCTTTCAAATACTTTCTCCCATTTGTGACTTGCTTTTAAAGTATCTTTAATGTTTTCACTTAAAACAGAAATTTTGATCCAATGAGATAGTTTAGTGTATTGGCCACCAACCCTTGTTCACTGAGTGCCTTCTCAGTAACCACTTGAGGGATAAAAAGAACTGACTCTCTGAAGTTGTCCTCTAATGTACACACACACACACACACACACACACACACACACACACACGTGCACACACACACATACACACACACCACAAGCAAACACACAGATATGCATGCATATACACATGCATGAACACTAAATAAAGGCAAAAATAGTCAGGAAATTTAAGTTATAATAAAGTATAATTTATGTGTATTTTTCATGGCACATACATTGGCATGTGTTCAAAGCTCATCTTCAAATCTTAAGAATGTACAGTTTATCTGCACTGTTCAGTTCTAAGAGAGATATAGCTGTATCTACATCATCCATCTCTATATCTATGTATCTATATGTTATCTCTATTTAGCTGTCCACTTTTCTATGAATACCTCTATATATCTATAGGTACAGATAAAAATATAGATAACTTTTTTGTCATGTTCTATTTCCATTTTGAGTTATATTTATATGTATTCTGCAACAACTTCTCATTAATATCATCACCCTGTTTTGTTTCCTCCTCCTACTCCCCTTCTCATCTTTCCCTTATTCCTCTGCCTAATCTTCATCATTCTATTATTTTCTCTTAATTATGGACACAAGCTTATGGATACATGACTTTGAGTAACTTAATTTGGCTCCAGAATCCTTGCTGTAAGGGCAAAGATGAACTCAGATTCCTGATTCATACTCCTATATCTCCCAAACACTAAGATTACTAGTCTGAGTCAGAATATCTGAAAAACCTCATATTTGAAACATATGAACTCTCAAACAAATTTTATTCACCAACTTTCACAGAACAAGAAAGTTTAAACACTCTCCCTTTTATGATTGTTTTCAATAATCAAATGATCAAGGAGCAATTGTGCTTAGAGTATTTAATCCTAAATGCCCTAGTCTGTTCAATTGAATGAAATCCGTGACAAAATCACACAGAAAAGATTATCATAGCTTTATCCCATGTGCTGAAATCTGGCAAATGACTTCTTAAATTTTAATTCTTTATTCTCTGTGTTATTGGTCATTCTGTCTTGATATTTGAATGCTGGTAAATAAATGTCCCAATATTTACTAGAGAACCTACTGGAACTGGACAGTTGTCATGTTTAATAAATGATATGGTATAGAAACAATTGACATTTGACATGATTTAGTCTTACAATTTATAAACATGGATTATATTTGTGTCAGTCTTTTTTTCTTCGAGAATACTCTGATCCAATCTTTAGAAAGACACATTTGCCCCATTTTGTGTGTCTGACAACTTGTGTAGCTTGTAAGAAGAAAAAATTTGTGTTCATCAAAACAGATGCTATCAACTAAAATAATTACTTTTAAGTAATTCTAGACATTTCTGAATCATTGTCAGCTATATTTTATAAAAAAGGTATTAGGAAAGTAATTGTGAGTATTCATTGATTACTCTAGAGAGTAAAGAAAGAAAATTAAAATGCATATGTCTATATATGGCAAAAGAAGAAAGAGGTCTAAGGTATAGGATTATACTGGAGGATGAGACAGACTAGTTGCAAAGTCAAATAAAAAGGACCTCTGACTAATATGAAATTAAGTTAATTTGGGGAATACAAAAAATATTGCATGATTAAAATGTGTTTTTAAGTTATAAGAATGTCAAGAATTAGAATATAACTGAATATCAACAAAGCACATTACTTCCTTACTTGCTGCAAAGTACCACAAACAGTTAATCCTGTGAACTAGACACATCAGAGCAGCAATTCTCATCTCTGGGTCATGATTCCCCAAAAGCCATTGGGAAACACAGCTATTTACATAACGGTTCCTAGCAATAGCAACATTACAGTTATAAAGTAGCAACAAAAATAATTTTATGACCAAGAGTCAGTACTACAAGAGGAAATATATGAAAGTGTCATGGCATTGGGAAGGTTAAGAACCACTGCAGTTGTGTTCAACCTAAGACCTAGCAATCATCATGGTAACAACTTTCTATTGGTTGGTACCTTGCAAATTTCCAATATTCCACCTAGTTCCATTTTGCATGTTGAAAAATATATTCTTCCAGATTAAAGAAATTCTTTATTATCATTAATATTTCAAAATATGACAATGGGAAAACTAACAAAAACCTATGAGGCAGTTAATATTTCAAAATATGACAATGGGAAAACTAACAAAAACCTATGAGGCAGTAAATATTCCAAAATAATTATTTGCTTGTTAACAAGCAAACAAAAGGTTGCTTTTGAAAAGATCATATTTTTTAATTTCAGAAAAATAGTGTTTCTGGAATTCCCATAAGTAACTCAGCCGTGATCCACGAGCTACTGGTAATGAATTCTCCTACAAAGACATAATTTATTCCCAGAGCACTAACAAAAGCTCTAATGCTCCTGGGAACTTCATGTTGCAAAAGAACCATATCTTATTAGCTGCAGAGCCATACTTACAATGAATACTCATGAGCTACATATTTAATAATGAAAGGTTGTTTATCTATCATATACTAGATAGGACATGGATGAATCATTCCTTATTTCTTCTGAAAGATATCATTATATTTCCTTCAAATTTGAGCCCTGGCTTGGGTGCTTCAGACTCATGGTGCTTTATCTAATTGAAGCAGCGCCTTACACATTTGCATAGACACAAATCGGAGACAAATGAACTGCCATCTTCAAAAACAATAGGTACTAACATTGAACATGTTGGCAATCATGAATTTTCACTCTGGTAAATAATTAACATTTATTCACAAAGTATTCTAAGCAAATTCTT